>JAANSM010004510.1:0-11249 GCA_036850725.1 Orchesella villosa
TTTAGTCAGAAATCAAATGAATTAGTATTCTTTGATCCATTTCTCAAGGGAATATTGTAGTTAAACTACTGTTGATACCGCCTTGCTAGTGGAAATCCACAGTGGTGTACCAAGTATTCTGAAATACGGCCAGTTAGGGATGGTTCAAATTCACTTTTATCTCAGTCTTCGTTGAGGCTTGTCCAAATTTTCTGGTTTGAAGTCTCTAAAACTTTGGAAGTAGAAGTGGTTATAGGTTACGGCTATCGAAGTGTATGGCGTACCTATATGATATATTATACAAAGCATTGACAGGCTTGTGGTAACGACATTTTATGTCCACGTGTGATAGAAGAAAATCATCTCATCATTCCAACCATAAAGCTTACTTGTAAACGACAGAGCAATCAATCTTTTTGCCAGAATATATTGTAAACCTATCAGCCCACTGCTAAAGAATCGCGATATCCCATCAAATGGGAATAGAAACCATTCACATTCTTCAACTGGAACTGATAAATGTGATATTGCATCTTTCATACATGTTTCACTTCAGGATGAACTTACGATACGCATACATACGTGTATATATACACGTGTACAACCATATACAGGGAGTAAAGAAGCAGAAGTAGTGGGTGAAAACGTTCTCGTTAGTAGTTTGGTTACCCGGTGGAAAGTGCGACGATGATCATGTCTTTGGTTAAAGAAGGGAAGTCAAAAGTCGGTGTTGTCAGTGTCCAGCTATCCCCTTCTTTGCAGTCTACTTTCCATGAGATTGAGGGAGATATGGAGTGTGGTCATGATACAACTTATCCAAAATCCAGAGAAACCAAAAGTTTTTTTTTCGAGGAAATATGCGTTATTTGTATCTGCTCTAAAACGGGGGATATACACACATGCTATAAAATGTACAATAGTGGAGCATTATCCGATAATTCGTACACAGGCCAATGATGATCTTTACGGCTTCTCGTTTTTTTGTAAAAAAAATCGAATGTACAAAGGAATACATAATGCAGTATTGTATGCAATGACGACTTGATTTAACTGCTTCGATTGTCACGATAATGTCAAGTCATTAGACGATTGATAGCTTTAGGGTCAGGCCCAATTCTACTTTCCCAGTTACTTTTCTATGTGGTCAGTTAAATGCAATAAAGTAAGAAATGAAACTTATACAGTTTTTCGTATTTCATCGTTTCAAGATGGGTTGCAACTTGCAACGTTCTACACTCGTTATTGTCTCCCTTCCCACATTCATAAATCTTGAGATGCATTTTGCAGTGCAGTTTACCAATTTATGTGTAGTAAGTATGTTTTCGATTATTGTATTTGTAAATAGTACTACTAGACGTAGAATTTTGAAGCACTGAATTAATCTTTAGTAGTTTGCAAGATTTTTGCGAACTGTACAACCACTTGAACATCAGCAGCGTAATAGCAATAACTTTCGAATGTGCATGCTACTACTCATGCTCAACGAAAAGTCATATTTTGGCATCATATTTTAAAATGTATTTGAATGTTTAATACTATATCAATGAATGCTTTTTTACAGCAATATGGACGTATCAGAAAAAAGAACATGGATAAATAAGAACAGTGGACGGATAGTATCCACTCTTTCGTTCGTAATTCCAATTTATTCAAGGCTCAAGCCGATCAGTCAATGAAGCAAAAATTTATGTTCTTTTCAAAATAATATTTTATTTGTTGAAAAGAAAAGAATATTACTATCTCCTCTGTAAGACCCACAATACATACACGTATAAGTAATATCGGTACACATCGCGGGACTTCAAACTTAACGCAAATAATATTTGATAAAACACTCGATTTCATATAATATCCTATGTGCACGTCCTCTCAATCTAAAAGAATACATCAGCCTCAAAATTATATTTATGTATGTAACGGAGAGAAAAAGTAAAAAATCTACAAATGCGTATCCATTGATAAGATTATTATGATCCATATCAAATAAATAATGCATGCATGCATCCATGCACTTCAAGATCGGTTTTTGGGCTCTTCATCTATATTGGAAATTGGGGACGATCCATGTTACATCCAAATATTATATATATCATATCTACTTTAGGGATATATTCCATCATAAAAGTGTATTCCACAGGTTATACTGCTAGAGAATGCAATAAATTGAAAAAAAAGTTGAGTTACTTTCATTTTATGGCATATTATACTAATGTGAATTACCTTGTTCGATTTTCATACAATAATGTTATTGCTTATGAATTCAACAGACGAGATTTTGCCTTTTCATATCCGTCCATGTAGGTAGAGCTATAGACCAGGACCATTTACGAAATCTCCTTTGCGTCGTTTAGAGGATTTTGGGGTCATATTTTGAAGAAAAAAATGTATTAGGGTAATTTAGCATGAAATGCCGGTTTCGAGCATTTGAAAGAATCAAAAATTTTCATAAGGCTTTAAAAGCATAATTATTATAGATATCCATTTTTATTCCTCCAGATATTAAAGATAGTAAAAAAGATAATGGTGTTCTTAAAGACCTTTTGAGAAATAACTGCAAATGGGAAACTGGGTGTCATCCTCATGAAATTCATTTGTGAGTGAGGTCACACAACCAAGATGCAGCCACTTTACAAATGCCTTATGAAATATGATTGTGATCACGATCATGGAGGGTTGCAAAAGCAAACTGTAATGGAAATGAGAGTCAGTTATGCCCTATAATGATAGTTATTTGAACAGCTTGACTGCTCTTCTGGTCGTGTCAAACAATTGAGCGGTGGCTCCGTGAAAGTGATCTTCTGTTCATTATTTTAACCATTACGGTCTCTCACGCTGGATTCAATAGCCATTATTTTAGATGATTTCAAACCTGGAAGCAATATCAAATATGAGTAGGATATTTTAAGAGTCAAAATGGTTTGGTGTAGAACTCATATATAATATCATATCCTTCCTGTTTTCCCCTGATCCAGTCGGGCGTGTAATCTTTTTGAATATTCATACAGCTATCAATATCAACAGCGTGGAAATTGCTTTCTCCCTCAACCAGTAAAGCGTGTAATGCATGAACGGATATGACGGATATTGAGTTCATATATAGATTCTATTAAGTTAATTTCAACTTCTCCATATTAATTACACTGCCAGTGGTATAGTCACTTAATTAATTAGATTGATATGCCCAAGTGATTTTGAGAAAGTGTGGGAAGCTTCCTTATCATTGTTGTCCTTCCATATAGATCCAAAAATATTGTTAATACTCTGAATTGCTTCTTTCTCTTTACCCAAGATATCAAACGGGGTTAATTGCAATTCAAGGATGATCACGAGAAATATATGGCTTGTGCTTTGAAGCTCTTTAATTTGTTCCTGGACTTGAACATTAGCGTAAGTGCGAGAGAGAGAATAAAAGCAAATTACAAAATTTTACTTGAAACTTACGAGTCGCCTTCATCTCCACATTATATTCATCAGTCGTCAGTCAGTGAACATGATCATCATGTAGACATCATCACATCACGTAATACGTATTCATATTCATATCCTCAGCAAAGGTAATGCTCACCAGTCCGAGAATGAAACAAAATTGATAGAGACGTATAATATCTGTTGTGAGTTTCCTCAGATGAGTATCCAAGCGGAACATCATTACTCTCATTTCCAGCTTTCTCAGAGGAGGGCAACAAGTAAGTATGTATATCAAGGAAAAACAGATAATATTATGTTCTTGTGTTTTGTGTCTGTGTGTGTATATATATGAAGAGGAAGAGGAAAATCAAAGTAAATGAATGGCAAATGGGGAAAGTGGTACGCTTATGTTTTCCTTATTGAATCTCATTCTACATGGTAGTCAAAGGCGAAGTGTGCCACACAATTTGGGAAGGAAAAGAGGCAAAGACTCTCTACCTACATGTAATTATTGCAGACGGAGGAGAAAATAAAGTTTTGACTCAGCATTTGAATGCAAAGTACCCCATTAATCAGAGAATTCATTCTTATTAATAGACTCTTACAAGAAGATTTTTCAATCTAACGCTAACCGTTTCCACGTTCCGGCCCGCTTTCCACAACATTATATTCCTACTCTCTGTATATTCCAAATTCCAACTTTAACTTATTTGTATCACTTCTTATTTCTTTAGCTTTCTCTTGATACGACTTGTATAGAGCTTTATCGTATCGTATCACAACTTCAGGAGTTTTTACTATACAGGAAAAGTCGCTCGATTTCCAAGAAATGTCATAAGGAGTATTATGTATTTATCAATTCTTTCTAAAATAATTCTGATTACTATGCAAGTTAAAAAATATAAAAAAAAGGGTGGCTGCTTGTGTGTATGCTTGTCTTACTTTATCTGTGTTTTACCCTCCTGTCCTGTAGAAGAATTAGAACAAACTTTGCTATTCCTAACAAGTATTCGGGGAATGTGAGAATAGGACGAGAGACGAGATGGAGTTGTACGTATATGTAAAGTAGAGTGCAAGTGCATTTCCCCCGTACTTCATTACCAATCCAAATGATTTCATAATCGTTTCTGGTGGACGGGTCGTAAACAACCCTTGCCTTTCTTGCATAGATTCTTGTGCCTCTCCTACTCATGGTTCCGTTGCACTGCTTTGCATGTTAGGTTGAGCGTCAGTCTCTTTCCACTTTGGAATGCATACTTCGGTTTATACAATCTCAGCAACGGGTTATATAATATCCTGCTTTTACCGCATGTTGACAATCACACCACAACCAGAAGCTCTCTCTACTCAGTTCCACAAGTATCATCATCAAAGCTGAATGCATGTGTCGCTCGGCACTTGTAAAAAATCATTGGTTCTGCACGTTTCTTGTAAACGACTTTCCCCTCTCCTGTCGTGGTCTTAAACTTGTTCTCTGTCTCACTCCAAAAGTATTTAATAATCAAACCTTTTTTCGAGGTTCATTACGATTACGGAGACGCGTAGAAAAGTCAAGGCGGAAAACAGGATCAACTTTTTCTTTTTCATCCTGAATTAGGGGGATGATGTCATGATGATGAGGAGGAGGAAGAGAGAACATGAGTACATTAAATTTAGTGGTGTAGATGTTCATTTGTCTTATCTTCCAAGAGCATTCCCTGCAATCAGCTTCTAATGAAGCAACAAACCATTCGTGCAGGGTGTGTATATGGTGTGGTGTAAGTCTTTAGAAAGGGGAAATGATGATGATAACCGCTTTAAAAGTCGAAAATCAAGCGGTTTCAAATTAATTTTACTTGATTGAGTTCAGTGAATGAATGAAAATTGTGAGAATCGCGGAGCCTTTGTAAATCTATTCAATAAATTACAACGCGACTGGTTGTCATTAAAATGATTGATTTCTTTCGTTGTAAAGTAATGTAATCTTAGAATCGTTTCAGTTTCCCCTCATCAACAGATACGCATCTCTAAAAAAAGTTAGGTGATAGTTACAAAATCTAAATAAGATTTAAACATCTTTCAATGATCGGTTCCAATTTCAGCCGTTGAATCTAACGGTAGTTACTCGTTACTTTCACATGCTTCGTTTCTTCGCAATACAGAATAGAATTTTCGAGTGAACCATAAAACATTCCAAATAGAAAATGATATTTGCCAAATATCTACCCTAAACTTACATGCTACCTTCCATTTTAATGAACAATGAAGATGAAAGAAAAAGCTATATATCGCTGTCCTGAACATGATACACAGGGTATATCATTTGTCCTGAAGTTGTATGCAATCTCCTTTCAGTAATAAACTTTCCAGTGAAGTAACTTTGCTGTAAAACAAGTGTTTGATGAGCACTTGAGTAAGGCACAGTGCATGAATATTGTGGCGTTTATTCACTTACAATGTAAATAACAATAGTGTGACAAACCAGAATAAATTAATATTTTAGCATATTAATATAATATCCCTTTAAATAAGTTCAAGAAGCGCGGATCTCTATTTCATTTAATATCTTTTTACGCACATTTTTTTTTAGATTTTTAGGTAACGGTAGATATGGCTTTAGTTCAGTCATTCTCGTGAGTCTTAGTGGATTTTGTGATCACCATTTGAGTAAGTATCCCATATCGTCTGCTAGATACTATAAATATCAATCTGAACACATTTTGCTGGACTTCAGGAAGGAGGTATTGTACGTTCTGTGCAGTGATGAAAGTCTTAATTTTCTTAACTGATTCTTAGATTTTCGTAGCATATCCATCTAAACAGCCCATTTAAGATATGATTTGATGACAGGGACGAGCTAACTACGTTCACTAATATCACTTAACAAATAATATCCAAGGATTTCCCTAGCTGGTTTCCCATTCCAGTTGTCATCCTCAATAAAACAGGTTACAGATCATCATTTCGAGTTAGAAACTAATCGGAAATATGATAGAAAGGAAGAAGTAGAAAGAAACGATAATCATAATGGCCCACTTGTACTTTTCTTCATTGGAAAATAAGGACAGAATAGAAAGAAGAGAGCCGGAGAAATAAAAAGAAAGTAAAAGAGAGGAGGACGAGTCAACCATTGTTCTATTTGCAGACACTTATCTGTTTATATTCGCCAGAAACACAAAATCAAGAACCATTTCATTTTCTCTGAGATATTCCTTTAGCTCCAAATGAAGCAGAGCTCCCTATTTTCCTATATAACTTTTATTTCCTATTTGGTTGCGTGACAGTGGCAAAACGACAAGGAAGTAAGAAAGGTTATGGAATAGTAAACAGTGTATCATGTACGTAAAAAAGAGAGGGGATCCTCCACCAGACCAGACGACCAAGAGGAATCACTGGATAGAGAAGAGTAAGTTAGCCAAGAAGTGAGATGACATGGAACCACTTTCCCTCGTTTGGACGGGAAAGACCCTCATATCATCAAAGAAAGTAGAGTTACAACTGTAATATACTCGTTCTCACAATGTAGTGAAATGGAAAAAGAAGAAGAAGACCCCTAAACGATAGCAGTTGTAACCAACATCAAATATATCACACGATCGAATGTTGGTCATAAATTGGCCCAAAGTTGAAGGGTGCGAGGGGTTTGGTTTGATACAGTTTATCGAGAAATCCGGCCCGAGATGTTTCTTCCGTCATTTCTCAATAATGTTTACCAGTCTTTTGCTCTACTCCAAACGTTTATGTGAGCGTAATATGATCAGTGGATTTCCAATACCAAACTGAAGCACACAACTATGTATACAAAAGTTTATTTTACTATACAGGGAATAAGCAAAAACAAAATAACTACATAAAAATCAAAACATACCTTAGCTTGTACAAAAATTGCTTAACAAACACGCCTGCAAACGTAAAATAAAATATAAAATAGAATATACAGTTACTCAGATTTCTTGGCGTTACATTCGGCGGAAAAGTTACTACATACATCTATCACTGAGTGGGTTTTCTATTGTCAATTGAGCGTCAATGAATTCTGCAATATAATTGTAATTGTGGGTTGCGATTATACTTTTTCCTAATTTATAATGTTTTAAGTTGATGAACTTACGATTTGCAAATTGACATGGTTTTATATTTATCTATTCGCTACAGCAAACCTTACGCATTGCTTGATTTCAATTTCAATCTATAAGTCTACTTGTAGCAGCGGTGGAACAATTACAATATATTTTATACAATACTAGGTCTTCAGACTTATAGGGAAACCATCCATGGAATGTTTCTAGAATTTTAAACAGATTTGTAGTATATATATGAATTTCCTACATGTTGCATCCTTTCCCCTTTCCTTAGCTTATAGCAAACGAACTATGTATAGAGTACATATATGGACGTACTTTTTATATTTCGTAGGAAAATCATCCACCTCCACTTCACGTTTTACCATTCGGCAGAATAAACTTGATTTCTTATTCAGATCAGATCTGTACATGTGTTACTGTCATTGCTTTTAAATGAAGTGTGATGGGAATTGAGTGTCGGAATGGTTTACATTTGTACATCCATGTATTTACTATTTACGCGTTTAAAAACCTTCAAGTGGGATGATATTACGTATTGGATCACACGGTCTACAAGTTTCAAACATTCATAGGAACATACACGAAGATATCCATAATTTAATCTGCAATGTACGGTTTATGCATGCCTGCATTCTCGAATTGTCACATTGTGGATCAATGCGGTAAAAGACAAAAAAGGATGATATGAGAGATGCTGGTAAAAATATTGTAATGCTGCACAATACTTTTTGACGCAACTCTCACGGTGAGCATCTTTCTTTTCTGTTTCAAGAACATTTAAGCTAGTTGTAGTTAGTTGGTTGAGTGGCAATGGTGGCTAAGTAATTGTAGTTTAAGTACTGAAATGACGAATACTCTAGCACGTACTACGTACAAATATCTAGTATTCTACAATCAAGATTCCAGTTTTTCCCAAACTCCATTCTAAAAGAGCAGCTGCCGGTTTTTTCGAAAGTAAAGTGTCATTGTGCTTCAAAACGCACGTGATTGAACAATGAAGGCGTGTATGATGCATTATTTGAGCGTGATTCATCCTTTTCCTTAAACCTTGGGAAAATCACCCCTTTCCCGTTTTAAAATTATAATGTGTTTAGTATATCCTACATGGAGAGTATAAATACATTGTTGTCAATTCTTTTTGGCTTGGCTTAAACAAATATCAATCCGTTGATCTAACATGATTTCAAGATGATACAATACATAGATATCTTTAGTTCTGTATAAAAGTTTATGTATTTTTTATCTATATCTTTACCAGCCCCAGTCTGCCTCGAAACGAGATTCCAACTTAAAGTGCAAGGAGCATCCAGCATTATTCCATTCCAGTTCACAGCAATACTTTCCTAATTCGTCCGATCTATAGTGTGGTGCGATGGTAGTAACAAGAGTAAGAGTGCATTTCAAAATACATCGTATATTTGATTTCATTTCCATTTAACGCCCATTTGGAATTCGCGTCAGATGGCAAGCATTTGCTCAACTTTTATTGTTGGCTTTTCAAGACTGAATATCAACAAGATGGTTTTATGACGATAGGTCACTTTTTTTTATCAAATAGGGTAGTAATCGAGTGGTCAAACTTTTTTGGGCATGAACTTGACGACATATAAACCTCACAGATTGCACATCGTCAATCAGATTCTTTTCTCCAGAGAAGAATTTTCACACTATGAACGCTGTCCTTTCCTTACTAAAGCATGTACATACATACGCAAAGCTGTGTGGTTGATAGTAAAGAACGTTGATTTCTCCCGATATGCTCTATATACGCATAAAAGGAAGTAAGTTTTAACTCCCCAGAGTTTTTTAAAGAACTGACGAAATCTTGCAACCATATAATACATTCTGTGTACACACACATCGCGTTCAACTGATCAGGTTTTTTACCGTTTTCCGGTAACAAGGTCCCATTTATTGAGAGTACATAAAAAGAGAGGAGGGTGCGATACGAGGATGGCCAGCATTAACCGTGGAGCACTACTTCTATATTAGATTTATATCGCTAATAGANACGAAATCTTGCAACCATATAATACATTCTGTGTACACACACATCGCGTTCAACTGATCAGGTTTTTTACCGTTTTCCGGTAACAAGGTCCCATTTATTGAGAGTACATAAAAAGAGAGGAGGGTGCGATACGAGGATGGCCAGCATTAACCGTGGAGCACTACTTCTATATTAGATTTATATCGCTAATAGATATAAATACATGTATATACAGTGGTGGTACAATACAATGAATGGAATAAGAATATGTGCATGCAATGCTTTGCCTTTGAGAATGAAGTGATGACGTATTTTATTGAGGACTGAATAGAAATATATTTTCTTATACTGGGCGGTGGAACTGGTGCACTGTTCATGCCACCATTTCAGAACATCAACATATCGCATTGCATTCAGGATTCTCACGGGGCGATGGTGGTGATGATGGTGCTTGATTTCAAGGTTACAAACATGCAAATAAAGTAAATACAAATGAACAAATTGAAATTCATGGTGTAATCGACATGTTTCCGTCTTTTATTGACACTTGATGGGGAGCATCACATGAATTTTGGGCAAGTGATCTCTAAAAAAATCCAATCCTGCTTGATAGATATGAATGGAAAAGAAACGGTAAATTCGGGGAGATAAGAATTTACAACATTACAATTCTCATTTTATATCACAGATAGGGAAAATGCTACCTGGTAAAAGTTTCTATCCATTTTCTTGATTTGCACACTTTGTCAAGGAAAATTGTTTGAAAGTAAACTTCCCTTTACTCACAAGCAGATAGCATCAGGTATGATTGTCAAAGACAATGGTTATGATGGGCAATTTTGTCAGCATAAAATTTAACTAGTCACAAGCGGAGCGGGGTGAGTTAACATATTTCTAAAGTATTTTTCCTGCAAGTCAACGCAAATCTCCGTTGCAAAATATCTCCTTGATTTCCTTATTGATATCCTAACGATGGAATGGGAACAGTTTATCTGAATCTGTTTGTGAATCCATTCGAAATCTGGGAATATTAGCATAAAAAGAGAAAAGTTTTGGCAATTTGTATGTATGTAATAACAGCACTGCTAATATCAGATAAGAGAATGTTAATGTCAAATGTTGTGATCTTGGAAAAGAAATAAAATAGCCAATTTTTATTCAAAATTATCTCCTTTAGTGCTTAACCATGTCATGGGCTATATATTCTCAAACTCGTGGGTCAATTTTATTTTAGGAAACGGCANGTGCTTAACCATGTCATGGGCTATATATTCTCAAACTCGTGGGTCAATTTTATTTTAGGAAACGGCATACTTGCTACATTTTTACTACTAAACTTTATTCTAAGCTTTTTTTACTACGGAAGACTTGGAAGCTGCAAAATCAAGGAAAGGTCGAAGTCTTTTATGAATTACTAATAAATGACGATGGCCAGAATGTTACGTATAAGTATATATTTACGTATACACTATTAGTAGCAAGTAGATAAAACTACACATATAAATATATATGTATACATTTGTAAAGCCTTTATTGCTGAAACTCTTGATGGTTATTTCTCTTCCAGTATGGACCCCGCACCGCTTTATTAGTCTATATACCCCTTTTTGTTGTCAACAACATTTTGTTACAGTAATTGTGTTGTACAAGTTGAAATGAGGTAAACTTCAGTCCATGTGGTGTTCTCTCTCCAGAGGGGAATGTAAAGTTGGTCCGCCTACAATATGAATACACATTATGTAGATTCTACCGGCACAATGGATCAATGGACACGTCGCAAAAGGCGAGGATTGATGAGACCTTTTATT
>JAANSM010004511.1:0-11247 GCA_036850725.1 Orchesella villosa
AACTTGGCATATATATAGGATTAATTTATTTCTCAGTGCTAATAATCTTATGTCTGTATTTCTACTTGTATCTCCGTTAGTATAACAATATTCCTTTTCCATGCCCCCCATCCTGCATTGAGTGCTGGATTCTGCTACAAACTACTAATGCATATTGTAGAGGTGCATGTGAAGAGAAGTAGGTTTGTTCCTCTAGCCACAAGCAAAAATATTCCTCAGTCATCAGTCAGAGCACAGACAGAATACAAACTGGTTCTTGGATTGAAAGCTTAGCAAAAAGGTATAAAGTCAGAGACTTTAATTGTGAAGTCCAAATCGTTGTGCTTCACCTTCAGGTTTTGTCCTTTTTGAAAGCTATTCCAGCATATAAAACTCGACTCTGTGTTAGTTAATATTATTGAGAAGTTAACTAGAGTAAACTAACTGTTCAATCTTGATCGTAAATATGGCTAGCAGTACTGAAGGTGCAGGTTCAAGCAGTGCGCAGGCACCAGATTCCCAAGTTAATAATAATGGCTTGGAAGGGATACATAAAGACTTATTGGAGGCGCAGAAGCAAATTCTGCTGTATAAATGTATCCTCGACTCCAGTGAAGTGGTCGACAAGGACCAACTCCAACAACTTTCCTTCAACTTAATGGAGATGGAGACCGATTTTGGCTCCTTGAGTACTCGGCTTGAGTACGTTCGCGAAAAATTTTCTAAGTTAAGTTTAGAAGTGGAAAAACTGGTCTCACTTCGCAACAAACATGGTGTTGCCTACAACCGTATCATTTCCGTGTTGTTTGAAATGAACATCGCTGCGGATGAAGTTACACACGAAGCAATGATAGCACCATACCTCACAAAAGACGATATGTCATCAGCAACTGGAGGGCCAAGTTTGGGATCCCAGAGAGCAGCACGTGCATTTTCAAATGCTGAGATGCAGTTGACTCACTTTGACGAAGCGTTTCGTGAGTTTAGAAGATCATTCATAAATGTACACGAAAGTGCTGAAAAGCTACGCTTCGAAAAAGCAGAATACGCTAAGGAAATTGAGGATCTACAAAAACAAATTCGCGAGCTTACCATCGAAGTGAAAAAGAAAATTGAAATCGAGGATCAACCACCACGCAAAATTGCCGATGAAACTCAGCCCCAGCCGGTTTTCGAGGGTGTTGGTGATAGGTAAAGAAAAATTAATCTTTAATTGCAAATTCGCACACGAACGTTACTTTTTTGTATAAGAAAGCAATAATTTGTTTTCTTAAAATGACAACCATGATGTCATGAGTTCATTACCATTTTAATGTACTTTTCACATCATTATCATAGCTATTATATGTACATTGCTGAATGTGTAGAAACAGCGTGATCAGTCATCATACATCAATGCAGACTGCATGTATGTATTTCGGTTATGTATTCAACTTTTATCATAATTTCTCGTTTTATTTCATGCCAGGACCGATTCGACGGAGACGAACGTCAACCCAAAATGAAGTAAGGACCGGTTCAACTTGACCTGAATTGTGTTAGGTTTAGGACACTGGAAAAACTCAACCTGGGAAGAGAGAGCAATACGGTAACACAAAATGGAGTGTTTTGGTTACTTTTCATGTCATTTGCATTATTGTGTAATACATTCATTATAATACATTCATTCCATCTAATACTATTATGAAGCGAGCACCATTCAAAGTCTAGCAGAAAACAGTTTTCGTAGAGAATGTTTTGTGAATTGTATAATAAGTTCTAAATCTCATTTTCGTAGATTTGATAGGGTTTTGTTAAAAATATAAGGTAGTTAGTAGCAATATAAAGCAACAGGAGTAACACTTTTGTTTCATTACTTTTAATAAATTGTTTGCCACTAGACACATTAGTTCGTAACTTGAATGCATGATTTATATTGAATTATTCTGACTTGATTTCAAAAACTTAAAATAAAATAGTTTTAACAGAGAATTGTGAAACTTACTACTTTGTATATAGATTTGATAAGTATTTCTCTGAACTAACAAATATTTGTAGCAATACAAGGCAGTAAAATTATAATATATTTTTCCTCTTTATATTTATAAGTTCTTGAGTATAACTTCTAACGGGAATGGAAATAAGGTACTATTGAATTTTCCAGAAAAATAATTGTCTTTTATCCTTCATGCTCCAAAACATTTGTGTAAGAATAATTCATTATACTTTCAACTTTGCGTTAAGTTTTAAGTGTAGTGACAGTTTAATCGTTAGTTTCGTGGGTAATGAAAGCATTATATCAAAATATTCAATGTAGTGTTAGATTTTAGGAGTTCCTGATGAATTAGAGTGTTTATATGATTGTATGATTGGCCAGCNGGAGTTCCCGATGAATTAGAGTGTTTATATGATTTTATGATTGGCCAGCTTTATGGCCCCATTAAATAAATTTTAATAAAAGTATAACAAATTAACTTAAATGTGATGCTACTTCTTTTTCTATTTCCTTTTGCATGCTAAGTTCACATATTCATCATAATTTTACGGCATGTTATGGAAGAGAGATACGGTAAAATATTAATAATAAAAGATAAGTAAATTATGGATATTGTTGCACCTTTTCATAGGGATACCTTGCATAACCTCTTAATTTCACTTGTTGTTTGTTAAGCCAACTCCGGTTCATGGCGACATTATATGCATAATGATTCTGAATATCAGTACACATAATATGGGTTTTTGTCACACGAAAATAGTGTAGCAAAGACTACGGCTGCTTGAGTACTTTTCATATACAGCAATGTTTCACCATTGTGATAAACTTGCTTTGCTTTTCATACATCTATGATAAACGTATATAACCCGACAATACACGTCATCAGCTAGTTCTGCATGATGCAAGCATATCTACAGTACCTATTTTACGGAAATAATGAAACATTTATTATTTAATGGAGCCATGATAAGACATTCGATATTGGTATAAGAAACACATAGCCTTGGCACGCTATTTGCCTTCCGAATAACAAGTTCGAACATTGCATAGATCAATAGCCTGACAAGGCATAAAAATGTCTGGAAATCTCCTCAATCTGTTCTACTTTTAAACCAACTGTCTAGCGATAAGTTTAAGAAGGTAATTATTCAACGAAGGTTTTAACTCTAATAGGTATAATTGACATAGATTTATCTCAAAAGCTCTTAATGCATCTATACTTATCACATTTTGATGCCATTTGATGCTGACAAAAGTGGACAACATATTCCGAATTATTTCTTACTGATCAAAATGTAAATCAGAATATTACTTTCTACCCTATAGCGAAGAAGCTATGTATGTATGCATTTTTAGTGTTGCTGATAATGAGTACCTCATATAGTAGAGAGACGATAGGGCTGAACGATCGTTTTGATGATAATGAAAATGTTTTTTGGTAAAAATCCTTTTTAATGAGGAGCCAAATTGTCAAAATATAGTCATTATTACACGCTCCACTAAAGTAATTTGAAGATTAAATTATACTACTTACCATGGTACAAAGTACAGATTTCATGCTTCCTAAACATTATTTCGTTTTATGCTTACCACTACATAAAGAGTAAGAAATATGGCGTGATGGTGTGTTTCACAAGTAGTTATATTGGTCCTATGTACAATCTAATGCAACGCATAAATATTATCGTGTTTTTCCCTACTCGTAATCAAACTAATTTTATTACAAAAGCTCGAGTAAACTTGATTCCTGTTATGCCAAGCAAAGTCAACTGTGACTTGCGAGAGGTGTATTAACGCATCAAGGAATGAGAAATTGGATCCAACCTTTCACGTCGATTTTTTAATCTTTTATCACATCCACCCTTCGCATTTAATACGTTTGAGAATGACTTCATTCTAATAACACTCATAAGCAGATATGAATAATGTGCTTTAAAGATTACACGAGTAAAGCGTTACTAAATTTTACACCTTAAAATCCGGCTAATAAGGGTTCCAGTACATATCCATTAATATCCACTTAACATGTCTGCTTTTGATACAGTTTGTTCTGGAAATAATAAGTTTAATAAATAGGCCAGCTCAGCTAGACAATAATTTAAAATGCGACAAAACATGCACCCATTCATTTTGCTCTGTTTATTGGCCTCGTGAATAACTTAAATTGCACAACGGTACTTCACATCAACGTAGCTTTCCTAGCTGACTCAACTAAAATCCTGTCCTGTCCATCATACATCATGTAAAATGTAGACAGGTGAGGAATTAAGTGAATGAGAAATAATCAACCACCAAGAAGACAAAGACGGGAGCGAATAAAGCGAGAAAGCGAAGTGCATATTCAATCAAAAATTCACTTTCATATGTACGTCAAACTGGCTATTTTATCTTAAGTTACATATTGTTTCTACACAACTTTACACAATTCATTACCATTACGCACATAAAAAAATATTACAGTACCAGTTTACACTAAAACTACATGAAAGCTAAATATTAGGAAAGAAAAAACTGAGGAGAAAAGTTGAAAACTGAAAAAGTTATTGAGCTTAGTTTTTTCAAAGCTTAGTATTTTCTCGAATGTTCTTTCGACAACGACTAAGTTATTGGCACGTGGAGATTACCTACAGGACCACTCTACTACCACTGAAAAAACATTAACCTATCGAATATCAGTGATATATGCATTCAAACTTCACCAGGTAAAACCAATTAAGTATTACGCAATTGGTCACCACAGATATACGTCATGAGGTTATACGTTATGTACATATATTTGCAAGATGGAGCAACGACCATTTACCAATCCGTCAGTATAAAAGGCAAGAAGACCTCGTCATTAACCTAAATTTTAATCAGAACGCTGCATTTCTTTCAAAATTTGTAGACACTGCAGGGTCCCTTATGACAAGAGAATGAGAAACACTGAAGCTACAATCAGCAAAACAATGCATCAAAATCATCATGAAGTCGGGATACAAAAATACATGACGATATTAAAAAATTCAGGAATATTAAAAGAAGACAGACAGAAAAACATATAAACCTGATGGATAACCGTAGAATTAGCGTTTAACTAGGAAAAGCAATATTTTTCGTTTTATGAAAAATATTCGTTGTGAACCTAAAAGTAGTGTTTAGACGTCATATAAATAATACTCGTGCAAAATGCATTCACTCCTCTAGACCCAACAAGACATTTCCTTGTTTTTCATAGACCATACTTCTGTCTTTCTTGATAGAGATCACGTTCCGTTTCAACACTTGAGTTTTCCCTTGCCGTCAGCTAAACACCTAGACATGATTTTAGTTGATGCATGCACTCAACCAAGTTCAAACTTAATTGATTGAGTTAAGCAAGTTGATTATATTTTATAGATGTATATGAATCGAAAACATGAACGCATTATAATCGTTCATAAGATTGCTCTTTATAGCTTCGGAGCGACTTAAGAAATTTATCATCCGCAATACTACATGTTTTCTAAAGACTGTACAAAATTATTACAGCATTTTCTACAACATAGTTAATGATGATGTGACTTGATGTGATGTGGTAAACAGTGTAGTAAACAGCACTAGCAATTGAAGAAAGTGTATTGTTGCGGTAATAAAAACGTTTTCATCGTTGACTACTTTGGTGTGATGAGAAAGATTGAGCGAGCAAACACAATTTTCAATTGGTATTTGTACCTTTCAAACCTACTCGTTTTCAAAGACGAAACCTGTATTTCTTTTGAAGTTGTACTTATTCGACTTTCGGTTGGCCCTCCCATATTATATTGTTGTGACTGTTGGTCACATTTATTTCAACAATGCAGACAAGTTAATTGGGACGGCCCGCTTCGCGTTCGTCAATGCTCACCTAGAGTTTGAACAATGAAGGATGGATGATCTAGAGTCGATAGGATACTTGCTGGTGTAATTCTTGAATGGCTCTTTAGCATGAATTTTTGAGAGAAAAGAGGAGGAAACGAAGAACAATCTGCATTGGATGGTAGAGTCACAACATTGAACATGGAATAATCAACCATATCCTTTTGTAAGGATTTACCTTCAGCATTTAAAACTGTGTTTGTACTGCATGGCGCTTCAATACTAGCAAGAACCATACATTGACTTTTTGCATGACATTTTAAAACGATTTTAAACTCGAGAATTTACAGAGGATGGTACTTATGATTGGATGGCATTGTCTGAGAACAATGAGGATAATAACAGCCCAACTTAAATTCGAAAAAGTCAGGGTGTGTGTTATAAACTGATTTAATAAACATGCATTGATTGTTCTTTAAATGTCAAAATGTGAAATAAATGCACAATATTTTCTTATTCTTAAAACAGCCGATGGTGCCGAATTCAGTCAGCTTTTTAATCCAGTTCTTTGGTTCTTTTCATTCCTTTTCTTTTTCTTCGTCTTCTAAAAAATGTTCCAAAATTCCCTGCAAATTCCCATTGCCGCCCTGGGTTTTCTTCCCACTTTCATTTTTCTCCTCCAATCGTTCCACTTGATCCTCATTTTGCTGTTTCCGTTGTCCATGTTCAATCTCCTTTCCTTTCCACGGTACTACCTTTACGAAAGGCGGAGGATTCTGCATATTCTGCAAATAAAAACGTAGTGTTTAAAAGATAGAAATTAAAAAATAATTTTCTTAATCTTTAATCAAACCTACAAAATATCCTTTAAAGAAAGGTGACATTGGAAGAGGATTCGTGGGCCGTTTAAAAGGAATTTTTAGCGGACGGCCAAATTTGATCGGAGATTTGGGTCGTGTAGGAGGTACTGACGTCTTTTCTGTCATATCTGCTAATTTCGTGACTAGTGGTGGCAGGGATCGACGAAGATTTCCGGTGGAAACCCCCAATTCAGTTGATGATCCAGGAACCAAATATTTCATATTGGAAGTAACCTGGGGAACAACGCTATTCTTAATGAGGTGGACGCGCTCAAGTTCTCCTTTTGCAGTTATTGGGTCTTCCAGATTTCTTGTTCTAATCCATTCCTAGCAACTGCCTCTTCGTCTACCTCCATATTCTGTACTTCATTATCGATCGAAATTCTCTCACGACCCAAGGTTTCATTTTCCTCCGGCATAATGGTAGTTTCAGGATTCCGCTGCTGGTTTTGATATATATATAATTAATAACGTTTAACAGCGAATACGAAAGAATAATGCTTAAAAGTAGTAGCTTTCAGTAGAAAATTGCGGCTTACAAAATTTTCAAGTAGTTCTGGATTGGTATTGTTCGGTTCGGGTTCTGAAGCATCAGGGTCAACTGGAGACAGCACATCTACATCTTGGCGTTCCTTGTCGGCTGCTTTCTCTTGCTCGCTTTCGTGAAAGCTTTCTTGCCGATGATCGCTATTCGGAAGCACCCAGTCTAACACTTTTTTAAGCCAACCCAAATGGGAAGATTGGGTTGGTACCTACAATTTAAACAATAAACGGGAAAATGTATTAATGTATATAAAAATTCTGTTATATTTCCTTAGCATTCATGGCTTTTTAATTATTGCTGTGTTTTACTCTTTTTGTGCTGCTGTTTATACATGCAAAATAAGTACATTAAGAGTTACCTGTTTCCCATTTATATCCATGCCTCCACACTTTTGATGAGTTAAATGACAGTGAGCTTAGACTTCCTAAATACTATGCGTCGGGGCTATACACCCGAGACTTGCGATAATAAATACCCTTTCAAATATTAAATTAGTAAATTACAGTTCTTTTTTAAAGCTACCACAGACCACAGTTAGCAAAATATGAAATGACATGAAATATTAGAGAAACCGAAGAATAGCCACGACTCTTGTAGCTATGCATATCATGAAGTGAAGAAAGGAATACGGGACCACTTGATTGCGTAAATATACATGGTTTGGTTTGGAGCAACACATATGTCATTCCATAATATACTGGATATAGGAGAGAGAAAAGACCAGATATTGCATTCTCATTCATGTAGAAATGTGTTGGTGGTATGAAAGCTTGATGTTAGAGAACATGACGATAATGATAATGCAAGGAAATAAAAATATTATATAATGAACGTTATATCTATAATGTGATAAATGTATGTACGTTTATATATAAAAATTGCTCCACTAGCGCATCTATTATGTATAATGTATAGTGGTTAAAATCGGGAATTTCAGTCAACATAATGCAATCATTTCAGAGGAGAGGACGCGGATGTATTCTAAATGATATCTTGATTGGTAAAGACAAAGTACACATTAGAAACTTTTGGTAAAAGCATACAATGTGTATACCTAAAATTAAAGTCGCGATTTAAAGTTATTACCAACTGAAAGCGTTGAAAACGCGTGACCAAGGCTTATCCAATTATCATAATGCGTGCTTTTTTGTAGCTTGTAAAGATCTCTTTGTAAACTTGTAAAGAAAAAAGTTGAAAAAAGTTTATAAACAGAAAAGGGTATGTAGCCAAGAAAGATATGGACTCATAAATATGCAGCAATGAGTCAGTTTTCGTTCCCATTCCACCTATATTAACGTACGTCTGGGAAATAGCAAAAGACTACATGTTACTTTTGAAGAAAGGAAGGGCTCTGTTCATGTTTCTTGTCGTTCTATCGAAAAGGGTGAAGGTTCTTTTTCAACTTTTAAGTTTACATAGCTAATTGTGTGGAACGGTGTCGATTCTGTTAAAGTGCATGCTATATTTCTGCTGGTATTACTTGAAAAATGACTCATGTGAGACGAGACTACTTCTGCATATGCTCCAGTTTCTCTTTCATGTGTTTACGTTCCTTCCATAAAAATGAGAAAGGCATAACATTCAGGGGGGTTTAGTTCCTGTCCTATGTTAACATATTTTACTTCTCAATCAGTTTATTTATGGTTAAGTAGAAGATGTCTATAGAAATATGAGTTCGGCATAATTTTTTCATTCATAAAACGCATTTCCTATTTGATTACTTAGGTGGTTGTACCTTATTCGCAGTAACAGGCTATAACTTTCACTTTAAGCTCCAAACTTTCAACCGTGTTGTAGATATTATCTTATGTCTCATGCTAAATATGTAGGAGATGCTGTTAAGAATATGTGCTACACTTTGGTGTACTGAATATTCTTACTGTGAAAAGAGTTTCTAACTCATCCCGTTAGCTTAGAATGCGGCTTTTTACGTAAAAGGCATAATTTAATATATGAATCAATTCATTGTGTATTTACTCAAGAGAGTAGGAAAAGTGGGAACTTGATCACAGAAGTAGAATCGGACGTCAATTTTACATGTAATATTTAGGATCATTGTTCATTGTTTGAACTGCCTTATTCAGTTCTGTTAAAATTGTATTATTGTGCTCGCCAGACATCCTCCTACACAATTTATTGCTTGCATGCCCATCCACATTCCCAGAAAGGGATATTATGGTATGTAAGCATCATATCTGGAGCAAGTAAATCTTAGAGTAGCTGGTTGGTGCCGATGTGTTCTGAAAATCAATAGGCTGTTTCATGCAACTCTGCAAGAAGAGAATTTATAAGATTTTTGAATTGTTTTATGGCATAGTCATATACGGTTTTGTCACCTCTGTATCTTGTTCTATTTATTGGTGGAAAGGAGAGAAGCTAGCATTGGTTCCCAATAAAAAGGTTCCCTTTTCAACATCCTAATAAACAACAGACCCTGGTCTGGTCTGGACGGTCTGATGTACTCATATACGCATAAGTTATAAGCTCCATAACCTGTTTTCTCCCATCTTTCATTCGGCACAATTCAACGTCACATCACATACTCACTCATACCAATAATTTTCATTGCTACGCTGTATGCGCTTCACAAAGGAAATCCCACTTATGGGTAAAAGGTTGTTCAAACATTTTGACAAAAGACGAAGGACGAAAAACAGGCAAAGTATTATAAGTGTTGATGAGTTTTCCCTCCAACATCTACAAAAAATGAAAAGAAACGCATACTTGTTATGCATTATATACTTGTTCTCGCATACAATTTTAACTTATATTGCAGTAGCAAACAAAATTTCCTAGACAAAATATAATGCTACTGAAATAAAATGAATGTAATATATAGTATTGAGACTTTGAGAAGGATGATATACATATCAACTCATACAGTTTGTCGGAGCAAAATCAAACTACATCAGATTATGTGATTTGCGCTGCATTTATTTTTCATCGACATTTTTGTACATAGAAAAATTGTTTAACGGTTCATCGAATTAAGGCATATAATTAATGATTAGTTACACACTTGTAGCAAATACATTTCAATATAGCATAAAAACATATATTTTACGAGGAGTTGGGTTGTGCAAATACGTATAGTTTCGATTTCAGGTCTTTAGAGTGACTCACGGTTCACCCATACTTTTAATTGAGACTGCACACAAAATTTAGTTGGCTTTCCTGTTTCAGGCGTATAGCTTAAGAATTTTGAAGTTTCAAAAAATAGCTTAAAAAATAATCAAAATCATCTACAATCAAAAGAGTATGTTACGGCTGATATCAAAGCAAACTTGTATACAACGCCTTTTGAAAAGAATTAGTTATTATTTTGTTGTCTTCCTGTGCTCTTATCAAGAAATAACGAAGAATTTAATAAAAAAAAACTATGCAAAGTATAGATGTCTACTATCTCCCTACAAAAATTGTATTTTCATTGGTTATGAAGAATCTATCCCGTTCCATCACTCTGCGAAAAAGCGATGTGACACATTCTTTAGGTCCTAATCCATACCGTTTTTCATATACATATTCATTTTATATTTATATGAATATATCGAGAACATCCGCATCCCAACTCACAAAGTAACATGTAATAAATATGTGTCGTGATCCATGTTGAACAACTTGGTATGGTACACTGAACAAAAACCAAACCACTATAATGTAGTCCATATACCAACAACACCTAGGTACATATATATATATGGGTAAGTGGTCGTTCCTTTTCCTATTCCATTCCTGGTTTCTTCAGCCGGCCATGGACATCATGAAAATGAAATGCAGTTCTCAGTCACACAAACACACTCGCTTTTACATCACATCATTAGACACTACAGTATTTTGTATAGCTAAGGTTAGGGCAGAAAAACAAAGTTCTCTTTTGCGACTAAACATCCAATTCAAGTCACTAGCTACCCTCAAGTAGCCTATGTTTTTTGCTCTAGTTTTTCCCAGTCACTCACTCAAGCCACCAAACCTCTCCAACAAATTTGTACTTTGAATGAGCACAACTGACAACGGACATCTAAAAATTTGTGATTACAGTTTTCCAGTTCTCGTTCTAGTGAACGCTCAAAATG
>JAANSM010004512.1:0-11243 GCA_036850725.1 Orchesella villosa
GCCACTTTTAAACTTATAGAAAACGAAGTATGAGCGTATGACACGTCAGTCGCATACTCTCCGATTTTCTCTCAGTTCTCAAAAACCTTTTTTTGCAGAGCGGATTTTTTATTTTAATTCTTCATTTTTTATTACATTTACATATGTATGTACGAGCAAATATCTCCTCTTCCTTTTCCAGAAATTGTATGCTTTTCTCCAGATATCAAGCAATTAGGTAGATTAAATTCCACGGAAAAGTCCAACGCAGACGAATGCAAACAAAATTTTAAGTTAGAAAATGCTATTAAGAGAGATGCCTATACGGCGACTCTTATTTAATGCTTATGGTATTGAAATTGAATGAAGGAATAAATAAACTTTATTTCTGAGTATCCGTCATTTTACAATGTCTTGTTTGCATTGTCAAGCAAAAACAGGTTAAATAGTAATGCTCTTGGCTCTTTTGCGTGATGAAATGTTACAAGAAATTGCAAATAATTAAGTTGAGAGTACATTTATATGTCTATATGAGCAAACAAGAAACATTTCAATTAAAAACTTGAAATAAGTAATAGTCTTCCGCCTGTGCTTCCAGTCAAGGATATTCTTGACGAAATAGTCTTCTACGAATACTAAATGCCGATGCCGACCCAACCTTCCCATCCCAATCTTTCCTACCCTTTTGCCTCTGCAGTTCTACTTTTTTGACAAAAGGTTACAATTACAAGCTAGAGAAAGTATAGTTAAAACTTACATTAAAGAGAGCTTCAATCTTTTTTCAATGCAGATGGAAATGAAATCTGGCACAGCATCAGGATATTCTCAATCAAGTCGCCTACTTCCCGACCGTTTTATTAACAACCCAACATACGAAACAACATGTGTAGATCTTGCCATCCAGGTCTACTCTTCGGATGATATAAAATTGCAAACTCAAATTGGCCAGGGCTGCTTTGGAAAAGTTTTTAAAGGTAAAACAATTATGAAAAGTAGAGTGTAGCATAAACATCGTTATCGTTTCTATTGATTTACTTGTACTAATGACTTTCTGGAGCTAAGAGTAAATAAAAACTGATTAAAACTAAAAAAAGAACATCATCACCATCATTGCAAAATCAGTCATGAAAACAATGACGAGAGAATAAATTCATGGAAATGGATTAAAGTTTGTTTTTCTACTTGTTGCAGGTGAAGTGAATGGGGAAATCATGGCTATTAAAATGGTACACAGCGAGCATTCCACAGAAGCTTTACGGGAAATCGAAACAATGGCTTCCTTTTCCCATCCCAACATTCTTCCACTATTTGGGATAGCAAAGAGTCCAGGTAAAAACATATAATTTATACCTATATATTGCGTACAGCTTTTAACTGTGTGGGTGGCAGTTTTATTTAGAAATTTTGACACACTCAGAAGGTAATCAGAGACGTTAGGACGTTAGACGTTATGGTATAAATCTGACGTTGAATTGCATAAAAGGCTAACAAGGTCATTGAAACAACTAGTTAATTTAGTGAGATTGCATGATTTTGTAAACATTGAGTCATACAGTAAAGAACAAAGTGAACTCCTATATCTCTGCAAAAAGTCGCGTTGTTGAGACGAGACAGGAAAAGTGACACAGTTCTATTTACCTACCACTTTGGTTTAATTAAAATGTACCCACGGCTAGAAACGGTAGGTTAAGGTTATGCGTGAGAGACATTTTTCATATGCATTGGTTGCTTCAGAGGCAGACTCTCCCTGGCTTCTCTTTGAGTTCATGGAACATGGCGACCTGGCTAGCGTTTTACGAAGCAATTTTCCAAGCCGAGGTATAAATGGAAGTTCAATTGTTCCGAGCATCCACACCCCGACAGTTTGCGGCAACAACAATGCGTCTGAACTGAAACAAGGGGACAACGCGAACGTTGATGTTACTGAAGAGGAGCTCAAACCGCTACAACTTACACATGTGAGTAAATAAATCACATTTTTATTTTATTATTTTATTTTGTTGTTATTTCCTCTAAGCTCAGGAAATTGATTTAAGAAATTTGAGCAGAGTTTTATTGAATTCGATTTGGGGAAAATGGAGGCGATGTGATTGTAATAACGAGAAAAGAGAAAGCGAGAAATGTCCCTAAATTCCTTTTACAAAGCACATCGAGTCTTCGAGAACGTGCTAAGCTAAATTGTATCCACATTTTTTGTCGTGTTCCTATTCTTCACCCGTTCAGACAGATGAAATTTTCTAAAGCTTTTATGCATGATTTGAAAAACATGAAAATACTTTGAAGTACTGGCTTATGTATTCCAAGAATCCTTAACCCTTTGCATTATTCACCTGATTCAATACGAGTTTATGTGAAAAAGAATTTACTTTTACAATGCCTACTCCTACATATGACATAACTGTTTTTTCTTTTGATCTTTTTAGAGCAAAGTTGAAAGTTGTATAAAATTGTTTCCCAAATTGAAGTGAACCAAAAAGATATTTTTATAACGTGATTTGAGAATGTGCTAGTTTAGTTAGAAAAATATTGAAGCTTCTCCAACATTACTTGTTTAGGTATGTAGTGTTTTTATTATCAATTTTCAATTTAGGACAACAAAGTAAATGCATTCAGGGGAATCCATTATTGATCAAAGTTTCAACTGGTAATAATAAAATTGTGAGTGTGACTCATGGGGTATCTAACTAACTAGATCGAACCACTTCGGGTTTCATATATAGATTCAACCTAAACCTAACGAATATTATGGAACATAAGGAAGAGTCATATTTTTTTAAGTTTTTCTTTGATCAAGCGTTACGATGCATGTCGACCATTCCTTATATGCGCATAAAACGTTTGTGCCCTGCCAATTAGAAAGGTTTTCTTGCAACCTTTTACAGGTTACCTAATCTAATCGTTAAAACAATATTGGATTCAAAAGATGATGATAGAATAGGAAGAGAATATCCAAGATATCAATCATGTGAATGATTCGTTAAATGTTTTAAGACACTTTTCCTCTATTCATTCCTAAATGGCAAGATAAAAGTTCAGGGACAACAATCATTAAAAGATGAAAACACAAAAGTTGCTTTTGATTTAACTTTTTTTGTTATGCCGTGAATTATTCACAACGATAAGAATTTGAAGGTCATATTGTTGCGCTGAATTACAGCTATATACCTTAAGAATAAAGACTGTTTATCAGATCATCGTTTGTTGACTCTTTTCCAGGAAATGCTGTCAAATATTTCTCTTCAAATCGCGGAAGGAATGAAGTACCTCTCAATCCAACATTTTGTGCATCGCGACCTGGCAGCTCGAAACTGTCTCGTTTCTTCAACAGGCGTCGTCAAAATTTCTGATTTTGGATTATCTCGAGATGTGTACACGTGTGATTACTACAAGGTTGGTAGTCTCCAGCACCATTTTATCCTAATATAATGCTGTGAAGTTGATTGGCATATGTGTCATGTATTGTCAGTATCATCAGTATCCAATTTATTTACAAACTCGCAAACATAAATTTATATAGATTGGAGGCTCAAAACTGCTTCCTATTCGTTGGATGGCTCCAGAAAGCATTTTGTATGGGCGCTTCACCTTGGAATCCGATGTCTGGGCATATGGTACAGTTCTTTGGGAAATTTACACGTGGGGGAGACAACCTTACTATGGGCACTCAAATGAAGAGGTAAATAATTATAGGAGACATGGAGAGTGCTTCAAACTTATTTATCCGTTTCATTACTCAACATAATATAATAAGGATATATTGATATGTAATGGAATATAAAAGCTTGTAATTGTAACGTAAAACTAGTAACCTTGATATATAATCACTGATCAGCTTCTAACTAAAGTACTTTTTGTTTTTACTGTTTCACTTTACGCTAACACTAATCCCATCTTATATGAATACATTTTAGGTTGTTCAACTAATTCTGGATGGAGTGCTTCTATGCCCTCCAAGCGATTGTCCACCCTTAATCCAGGAAATTTTGGCAGGTTGTTGGAAGACTGAGTCAAAGGATCGCTTTAATTTCAAGCAAATTTGTGAGAAATTCATAAAAGCAAATGGCCCAAGAGCTCCTGAAGAGGAAAACGAACTTGTTGATGAGAAGCAGGTATGTAAACAAAGGAAAGCATTTGAGCATGTAAAGAATGTGTAGCACATTTTGGATGCAGTATAAAGTCGAGGGCAACGAACACATTAAGAAAGATTCCTTTGCAATTTATGGCGACCATGAACAAGCAAGCGCATATGGCAAACAATTTATTACGCGCACGTTTTGTTAATTTAGTGGAGAAAAAAGAATTTAACTTTCATAAAAGGCTGATGTTAATATTTCTTCGTTTTTTTGCTTTGACTCAGCAGAATGTGAACCAAGTGGATGAATCTTTTCACCAAACTTCCTCCACCGCAATGGAGTCAGAGTACGAGATTCCACGACCTGCCAATCCCATTGAATATTTGCATGTTGTCTGAACATGATAAACAAGTTGATGCAACAAGGTACGGTACCTAATTTATTATAAAAAAAGGTAGAGCATTATAATATAGTTTCCATTTAAGATTTTAAAGTATTATTACAAGGACCAAAAAGGATATTGTGAATAGCAAATCTCATCAGTTTTTAATAATTTAGTTTGTAGAGATGTAAAAGTAGTATAAGGAGGAAATACTCTGATTAGAAATGTACAACAAAGTAAAAAAAAAGTATGTATTATATTTATATCCATGCTTTTTAGTGGGTAAATATTATGATGTTTGTATAAACTGATATAGTTTCTCTCTGACTAAATATTTAGTCAAATATTTTTAAACATACCAAAGAAATACTAAAGATATTGCTAAAGATAAAAATGTTATATGTAATTTTAAAATTAAAATTTACTCGTACTGATCATGTACAACTTGTACCTCTTTCTGTCATATTTTTGTTGATTATTTTGAGCATGAGATAGAAAGTATTACTCTAGTTTTTTTGTCTAATTCTTACTATAATGATGAATTATGTGTTAAATAAATTTCAGTTACCAAACTAAAAATGAAATGCCTATTATTGATGTATTTTTCATACCGTGCGATATGTAGCTCCGCTTCAGCTACTGTGCTTTCATTAAGAATCGCAAGGTGCCCCAAGCAAGTAGTTTATACAAACCAGTGCATATTATAGATTAAATATAAGAATGAGCTTTACTTGAAAACCCTTACTGCAAACGAGAAACGATGTAGACATCTGAGAAAGTGAAGGAAAAAGAACCTCATTTTCTTCCTCTTGTTTTGGATGTTCTTTCGTCAGGTAAAGTTGCGTTCAATAATGGACAATGGATCATAGATATACTCCACAAATAAGAAGTAAACAAGGGATCGCTTTACCGTCAACTATTTAACATTGATTGACAGCTAGTTTGCCTCATACTTTTTGCGTTACGCTAGATCATGGTTTGGTAAAAGGAAAGTTGAGTACAAAACTGTTTGTACCTTAAAAAAACAAATCAGAACGGGGTACTGGATACGACGCAAAAGGGATCAAATGAAAGCATACACAGGTCTCCACGTTTATGAATAATTTAGCGATTTTTTACATCATCATTTGTGACGGTGATCACACCATATACACAAGTAAAGGGACAAGTTTCACACAAAATCTTTCAAAGGAAAGCAACTTTTAGATGTCAGATGTCCAAAATCCAAAAATAGAATGACGAGACGTAGAATGTAAAATCGTGGGGGTCCGATACGATTTCGGTAATTCTATACCGTAAGCATATTCCTGTAGAATCTGAATTTATGTTGTTCACGATTCGAAACAATAACAAAAAAGTTTGGCACCAAAAAACAGGGAATGGATATGGATGTCTCTCCTCCATATTATTGTTAGCTTGGAGGAGAAGAAGAAAAGAACTACGTTGCTGTTGTCCAATGTGTGTTGAAGTTGAATGTTTAGTTGTACTTGTAAACCAATCTTTCTTCATAACATTATGGGAAAGGTATCCTATTACGACCCATATTGAAATCGAAAATGGAGAGAAAGCAGCTTATTAGTGTCTGTAACTTTACTCTTCTCAGTAGTTTGTTGGTTACTGAAATAGAATGGGAGAAAGTAGGACCGTTGACGAAAAGTTTTTAATAAATGCTATTGAGAGTCGGATTTCGGATACATGTACTTTTATTATTATTATTATTATTATTTCATTTATTTCCGGAAAATTGCAATCCATAATCTTACACAACTACGTTACACGTTCACGTAGTTGAAAATGACAATGATAAGAGATAATTTAGACAAAAATAAACTTAACAGCTAAACTACTAGGACTAAAATCTAGAAAGGAAGAGGTTCACGCAGCCAGTAGCGGCGCTGTGAAAGAGGAAATGAGGTTAAGTAATTTAATATTACATACTTATTTGTGTTTTTTAAACAACTTTACTTCGAAGCAATCGTATGAGAGAAGGTATTGTTGATCGACGGTACCTTTCATATTTACATGCAACAATACGAAAGTCGTATTTGTTTTTGTTGAATCGGCGGTTTGAGGTAATGTGTTGCTGGCGATGCTTCTCAAGCCAGTTCTTGTAATTTTCATTTTTTAGTAACTTTGTACCAAACTTTTCAAGGAGTGAGATCCATCTTTCTTCAAGTCCTGCTATTCCCAAGCTGACACAGGCATCCTTATAGTTGTTTTTGCTGACATATTTGCATAACATAATGGCCATTGCTCTTTTTTCAACGCTAACTAACATCTTTATTTGACAATTTGTTAAGCTACTGGACCACAAAACACAGGCATATTCAAGAACGCTTCGAATGTGGAGTATGTACATTGTTTTCAGTTGGTTGATGGTAAAACCGAAATACTTAAGTTTACGGAGTATGTATAATTTACGACATGCTTTGTTATACATGTTGACAACTTGGCTGCTCCAATCACATTTATCATTTATCATAATTCCTAACAATTTACTTACACTAGTATGGGGAATTTCACTTCCATCTATGCTAATTTTATAATTACTGAACCTTTTTCCTTTCGAGTTGTCGATGATGATGACATTGCTTTTACTAGCATTAAGGCACATTTTGTTTTTCTCCATGACGGAGTTCAAGTCATTTACAATTGTGTTCATATTCGGGGTTGATCCGTAACTCACAACTTCGGCAATACACATGTCATCCACAAACGCGTTCATTAAATTATTTGCATTTTTATGCTTCTCATCGAAAGTAATAAGTAGCTCATTCACTAGTACAATAAACAGCAAAATTGCAAGCTTGGTTCCTTGCGGTGTGCCGTTGCTTAAGATTAAGGATTCAGATAACAATTCTTTATGTTTAGTACATTGTTTCCTCTCTCGGAGGAATTCAGCTACCCAATAAACATCATTCAGACAGACTCCTAATCTAATTAGACTATTGAGCAGTACATTATGATCAACGAGATCGAAAGCTTTTGACAAATCAAGTAGTACTAGAATTACATATGTGTTTGGTTTGTCGAGTGACTTCAAGATAAATTCATACAATGAGACAAGGTAGTGCGTTGTTGATGACTTTTTTATGCCCCCAAACTGGTTAAAATTAAGCTTATATTTTAGTTGGTCATACAAACGATTGAACATGAACTCTTCCATAATCTTCCCGTATATATTTGTCCCAGTTATAGGGCGGAGATTGTCTATACTAACATTGTTTGAGTCTTTCGGTACAGGTGTAATGAAACCATGTTTCCATTCATCAGGTACAGTTAATTTGCTATAGCTAAAGTTTATGATATGCGTATAAATAGGAACAATGTGTATTGCAGCAAATTTTAAAAACCTAACTGGTAGTGCACCAGGTACATTGGATTTCCTAGGGTTTAATTTTTCAAAACACTTCAATACTGCAAACTCATTAACATATAAGCATCCCGTTGCATCTGTACATCTTTTTTCACTTCTTAACGGTTCATAGCGGTTATTGATTGCGGTGAAATGTTGATTTATTTCATTCAACGTGGCTAATATACTTAAATCATTACTTAATGCTATTTGCTCAACCGCTGAGACTTTTTGTTTAAGGCCGCACGTAGAATTAACAACCGAGTGTATCTTTTTCGGATCTTTCTTAAAACTACTTTGCATTTTCTTAACATATTCAGATTTGGCTACTTTCATTTGGTTCTTAATTTGAGCTTTTATGGCAGCACACTTCAAGTTATCATTTGCTACATGTTTAAGTTGGTAAAACAACCTTGAAAGATGGGAGGTGACCCATTCTCTATCATTTACATGCACCACTTTTTGCTTTAATGGAAAGGTCGTTTCAAAAGCGTTTGACAGAATAGTGTTCATGTACTCACATTTAAAATTGATGGAGTCAGACTGATATAGAGGTTCCCAGTTTGCATTTTCAACTAAGACTGAGAAATCATACAGGTTGTCTTTGGTGTAGTCTCTATATTTATAAATACGTTTAGAAGTATCTCTTTGCTTAATTTTGGCGACTGGCGTTAATTCAATACATGTGTGGTATTTGCTCCCATTTTTCAAGGGGGGTGTGGAGTTGGGAACTGTGTACATTAAATCGATATTACTGAAAATCAGGTCAAGAGTAGCCGTTTTGTTTGTGCTCATATCGATGAAAGTGGGGAAGTTGACTATTTGCTTAAAATTAGAGCAACAGACGAATGAATGTACATACTTCCATCTATTAAAGTCGCCTAATATTATAAAACCTGGACTAACATATTTACGTCTAATGTTTTCCTGTGCATGGTTTAAACATTTATATAGATCATATTGTACCTTTTTGTCACAATTTGGGGGCATATAGACACATGCAATAGCAATCACAGAGACATTTCGAGGCAGGTAATTTGGTCTAATTATAACCCATGTGGTTTCGAAGTCACTTGAGTTATTATGAACAAAATTGTTGAATCTTGTACATTGCAGACCATTACGTACGTATATGGCCGTACCACCTCCGTTCTTATGCTTTCTGTTAGTTTGATATACGGTAAAATTATGCAAATTAATGTCTTTGTTCTCATTCGCCCATGTCTCAGTGATTGCTATCACGTCAAAGTCCAAACTTAATACTAACAAAGAATCTAGTTTATCATTGTTTAGTGAGCATGCATTTGTGTATAGAATTCTAGGGAAATTATACTTATTTTGAATAAACATGCCTTTGTTGCAGCTGCTTGGTTTCTTCGGGTTCCTTTTTCCTCCTCTTCTTCCTCTTTTCCTTTTCTTAAACTTGACCCCAAATGATGTCAAGTACGTATGAATGTTCATTGTTTGGGCGATTCGGTGTTGTTCAGTGAAGAAAAACGCACTGGCACAGCATCACTAACTTGTTTTATGTATGACCTTATTTTGATGTCATCCATGAGTCCAGAGAGCGAGTCGAGTTGCTTGCGAAGAAGGGTTGGGTTGCTGGAGTAGTTTGCTGCGGTTTCCGTAATTTTACTGACGTCCGGGCATCCTTCGATTAAAAAGAGGAGTAGTTTTTCATTTTTTAGATGCCCATTCCCGATGGTTAATTGTTTCCAGTTACTGAAAGAGTCACGAATATCATTTGCAGTAATGCATTGCTGCAATCTTGGTGTTTTGGGTACATTCGTTGGGCTGCTATTAGTTGATGAAGTCGCTCTCCTCTGGTTTTTAACTCCGCCCTTATGTCTCACTTCTTGCCAAACATTCCCTTCATCAGTTGAAACATTGGCATTTGACAGCAATACGTTATCAGCATGGGTAGTGGTTTGGCTTACTTTGGGCTTGTTAGCATCCCGTAGGAGAGGTTTTCGGGCTGTAAGTTTTCTGTTTGTAGGGTTAGCTATTAACGGAAATTCGTCATCGTTTTGAGGACAGAGTTTGATTTCGTGACCTCTTTCACCACACTTATAACATTTCTTAGCACCATGTTCAATTTTCACTTTAATGATATCACATTTGAAATCAATTTTAGCATGTTGGGGTAACTCAGTGTTTTCGTTGATTACCATCTTGACCACAAGTGTATGGGACATGACATGGGCAAATCCTTCAGGAACATCTTTAAGTGGGAGCCTGGTAGGCTTGCTTTTGAGCTCACCATATGCAGAGAGGAAGTTGACTAGGGGTGAAATATCATCCACAACTGGCACTCCTTTAATGAAGACAGTTTTGATGGCTGGTGCATACTTGTAGATAGGGATTTCAAAACCGTTGATGTTGATTTCTTCTTTTTCTAGAACGTTTTCACATATCTCATTGTCAGAGAAAAATACACCATAGTTATTACCTGCAATTTTCCCAAAGGATTTTACAGACCTGGGATCTACGATTGCAGATAATGCGATTAGATAATCACTAACTTTGAGATCACTGATTGATTTGAGCACAACTCCATGGAGTTCCACTTTTTCAGCAGTCATTTTCGGCAAAAAAAAGGTGAGTTGACCGAAGCCAACCACACAAAGGTACCAGCGGAGGTAAATTAGCCTAATGCAGAATCATTTGCATATGGGCAAAACGCAGTTGGACAGAAAAGAAAGACACGTCCTTCCTCTCTCATTCTTAGAACAAGAATGAGAGAGGAAGGACGAATGAGAGAGAGAGAATGATTTTATAGCATGTATGGAGTTGAGAATTAATGGCAGTACTTGTTGACACTAATTGACTCGCTGTCGCTGGTTGGTGCTTGAGAATCTATTTTTGCACGTGAGAACAGTGAGAAGTTTGGGTTTCATAATTTCATATGCAGAAATAAATAGTCAAGCCTATATTTTTCCATCGCCAAAATTATTCGTCACAGCAGCATAATACATGCTTGAACTTTGAACATCATGCAGTGCCAGATATTATGTAACGGTGTAGTTAATGAGTAATGTAATCATAATCATCCTTCAATGTGCATCATCGTCGGCTACGGACTCCTTATGATTCCATTATTTACCAAGATTCTTTTCCATCTTCAGTGTGTATTGCAATAATTATGCATAAATGAGACATGACATGACTAGTTCGGTAATTACCAGGATTGCTTCCATTTATGAATAATATATGAAAAGGATGACCGTCAACAGTCAACACAACACGATGAGATATATACCTGTATATTTATAATTTATTTGTTCCACATGTTTTCACATAATATATGTCATGTATGTATGTATAATGTATATATAGTCCTTTTGTACAGAATAAATGCATACAAACACACACGCAGTTTACATAATTAATCCTTGCTATTTACTCATTAGTACTTCTCCATTTCAATTCAGTAATTGGTAATCCACATCCACAC
>JAANSM010004513.1:0-11242 GCA_036850725.1 Orchesella villosa
ATACAGACAGACAGACAGACGGACAGACAGACAGACAGACAGACAAACTTAGTAAAATTATAACTTGGCTCTATTCTAGAGCCGCGTAATAATGCGCATCATATTTGCAACTATGTGCACATACCGAAAGAGGATTCTGAAACTTCAAGTTGTACTATGTATAACCTGGCCTTACGACGAAGAGATCCTGACCTTAAAATGTTAAAATTATCCCAAATTTTGTCGGTTGCATATAATTTATACTCTGTGATTGTCTGCGGGTGACAAATATACGTGTTTCATTTACACGTCCTACGTACGTCATGTATTTCGTAACAAATTTCAGTTGCGATCATCATATCACCGAATTCAGCAGAATTAATATGCGAAACAATGCACACTCAACGTGGCAAACAATTGTGCAATTATTTTGCAGATTCACGAGTATGTATGAATGGACCTCATGTGCCTTTATAGGAAAAACTTGCAAGCAATGTGAGTCATGTTTCAAGCAATCATATTATTGCGACGCTTATTTGGTACATCAATGCATAGTGAATTTTCAGTGATGTGATATACAATGTATTAATTGATGGCCACGTGCTACAAGCCAGCTAAACTACAAGTAGAAGAGCACGCATTAAATATGTTTGTTCGTTATAATTTCTAGACAATGTTCTGAACTTATAAAAATTTGTTGTTTCTACGGAGTCAAATAATTTTTTGAGAATCAAGTAATTAATGCTTCTAATTTCTGCTTATTTATGGTAATTCACAAAGAAATGCAGAGGGGAAAAACGTGTTAAATTTTTTCATTATCAGGTGTTAGTTAAGCTAGCCAACTAGGGAAAAATAACACATGTCCTAAGCGTCTGCGTTAAAAACACGGTTGAATATATGTAAGCCACTTCTATATATGACAAATTTTAGTGGCCGTCATGCTTCGTTCATGGAGGCTTATGGTATAAAAAAGAATATCCGTCTGTATTGATAGCTCGGTTCATTACGAGTGACGGGGTAGCAGAAATAAATATTCTCGAAAGTCATAAAAACTGAATGCACATCGTTTTATATACAATCAAAAGTTTGTTCCGATAGGATAAAAAAAACTTTGCTTCCACTTCAATTCACAAATTACATTTTTCTGTATGACGCACAAACTAAAAAAATCATTCAACATGCAACCATTGGATAGCCAACATGAATGAAACAATTTAATGCAGGTTTCCGCTTTTCCGTCTAAACATGAAATAACCTCTAGAGTATATATATCAACTACCTTAATATTTTATGCCAGCCTCTTCCCCCGAAAAATGATTAAACAACATATGAAAAAATAGATAGGTAGTTCAGCATCGCAAGCATTGATTTAACAACCCATTCAATCATTTTCATTACACTAATTTCAACATTCAACAAGTCACTAGTATCTGTAAGCATGAAAAAGTTAACTTGAATCAAAGACCAGGTGTGATAAGTACTTGAATATATGACAAATCTACTCCTTATAACATATTGGAATTTCTCCAAATTCTGTTGAACAATACTCACGCTCATCGACGACGTTACGTACCTACCAGTCAATTCAGGTTTTCTTGGAACGCTCACATTTGACATTGGAAAAGACACCTGCACGTTGCACTGCATGCCGTTCTAACTCCTGCGTTGCATGAACAACTAAATGCTCGGGTTTCTACTGCATACTATCAATTCCACTCTGGCTTTCGAGCTGTTAGTTCACTCTTTAAAGGTTGTTCATACATAAGGCCCTTAAAATGGATCCCACTCTACAACTTCATCCAAGCTCTCATCAGCAAGTGTACATGCCGCCTCCACTTCCAGTTGGAAGAGCTCTAGTGCAACCTCAATCTCCCCGGGTTTCAAGACGTGATAAAGTTCTTGTTACTACCCCCCGAAAACTGAAGCAAAAGAAGGCAAGTGTTGCTGAAGAAGAACGAGAAGAGTATATTCCCAATGTACCCGAATCATTTTACAATCCCAATCCTGGAGCTCATCAATTTACAGTGCCAATTTATCAATTAAACCAAGGGCCACCGTCTGTGTATGGGAACACTGGCTTTTTTGAGTATCCACTGCAAGATAAAACACCGATGTCTGGGTCATTGGAATTTTCTGGACAACCCAGTGCTATAATGATGGCCAATTACCGTCCACCTCCTTATCATCATGGAGATTATCGTGTTTGTGCTCCTGTAAAGGGAGGTATTGGATTTCCAGCTGCTTTGCCATTGACATCAGTTGAAGCAGTTCCAGATCCGATTGAACCTGGTAAGATATAAAAGTTTTTTATACTCAACAACACGTCATAAACGCTTGTAGGAAAGCGCATAAATATTCAGAATGCTCATAATTTCATGACTTATGCAGGCCAACTCCATTTAATTATGTACTCGAATTATATATATGTACAGTAGTAGAGTTTCTCAATCTGAAATAATTTTATTTAAAAAAATTTTCAAATGAAAAAGAAGCAATGGTCACAAATTCAGTACAGGGATTGTCAATATACTCAAGCATTGTGTTATAATACATAATAGCTACTTTGTGTTATGATCAAGCTATTTCGTACGCGAGTGATTCGTCACTATTCCTACAATATGCATTTTCAGTTTGAAGCTAGGCAGTAGAGAGTGATCAGAACTCTAATTATGGGCACTATTTCGTCACTTACGATTAATCATAAGCCTTCAGCCTCTTTTTAGGGGCCCTACCGCGAATTAGTAGTTTAAAAATGTATTATTAATTAAAACGGAAGCTTCACAACTAGAGACAAATTAAAAATGCCACACGAAGAGAATATCCTAATGATTGATGAGGAGTTTTTTAAATTTTATTACATAACATTATCGTTAACAGTATTCACAACAAAAATATTGTACAAACTCACTTCAAAAAAACGTCAATGTTTTTTAGTCATGATGAACAACTCGTATAGGTTTGAAACCTTGCAGTATGTAGCACCTCACGATGCCCCAAATATTGAAAGGTGAATTATTTGTTAGGACAAGTACGCGTGATTGATCCTGTGAATTGATCTAGCTCCCACACAGTTGACTCAATTTACTTACTTTTACTTTTTTTGCTTTTAATTACTCAATTTACTTTCAATTTCAATACTAAATTTACTTTTTTTCAACATGCGAGCAAACGGTTTATTGCACACGATTCCGTTTTTCACAAGAACTTCTCCTGTAGGCATAAGATGGTAAAATTTCAAAGCTACAAAATTTGGACGCATAACATCAATGTTTTCACAACAGATCTGCAAAGTAGCGGTTCATGGGCAAGGGATACCAATATAAACATAAAAAGAAGTACAGTCAACAATGCATTTTTAGTTTTCGAACTCTAAACTCGACAGCTAATTAGTGCACCATTCTGACTAGTTCACAGTTCCATTTATTTCCCTTTACCAATAACCATCGTTCTTAAAAACTGGCCTTGATGGCAGTTAAAAATGAGAGAAACAAAACGTAATGATGGTAACCAAAAACAAAATTTGTATGGATTTGCCCCATTTACGAAATTGAGCTATTAAATAGTCATTTTGAAACGGCACCTTTGAATTGTTTTTTTTATTTGCTGCTTACTTTCAGGTACATCCGAAGTTTGCACTAATGAAGAACTTAAGGGAAATAAGAGATTCAACCAAAACAATGAACTCATGACGAAGATACTTGATGATTTCAAAATCAATTGTGAACAGGGTGTTCCTACTCAGGAAAGATTGCAGCGACTCCAGGGGTTATCAAAAGAATTAATAAACAAAATTGTGAGTAAACGAAAATCTACAAGTTAAGTTTAAAATTATTCGTATTGGCATTTAAAGATTAATTGGTTTTTCATTATTCTGTAGGAAGAGGAAAAACTTGCTGTGGAAGAAACGAGAAATTCTTGCGCATCCTCAAAAATGAGTTTTATGGTATCTACAGCCAAATTCAACGCAGAAATGAAAAAGTTGAGAGAGCCAATTAGCCAAGAGAAACTTCAAGCAATGGAAGACAAGTACTACAACGAGATGAAGGAGCAGCTGAAGCTGAACCCGAGTGCAATATTGGGGCCGTGCGATTGTGAGGAAGAAAATGGGTGTAGTACTCAAAAGTTTGAGTTGGGAGATGAGAATCAGTCGAAGCCATTTAAAATCAGCGAAGAAGCCTTTAACGCGATTTATCGATACGAGGTACCTTCAGCAAGGTTGAGCTATGGCCATGATCTGGTGTTTATCCCCGAACGCCCAGTACGACTTTATCCCTATCAGCCAGAGTCCGTTCCACTTGCTACAGAAAATCAGTACTATCATCAGCTTCAAGTGTATCAACCACCACCACCACCTCCGATTATGCAATATTCAAGCAGGGAACCTAATTCCTCTGCAGCTCTGTTTCAGCTAGAGCCCTTGCAAGCTTCTGAACAAAGGAAGAATCCTACGCACTTGTCCGACAATAGGCAGAGGAAAAAAAGGACGACAAAAAAGGGTATGCCATCACAAAAATCTAATGCCGATGAGCAGCAACAGGCGGAAAACAAGATGGGATTGGCTAGAATGGACCCCCAGCAGGATGGGAAACAAGATTTGGGTTCTGAAAATATTCAAAAGGGGCGTGCAAAACGTGATAAGATTCCTGCAGGAGCAGGAAAGCATTCCACTAAATTTTCAAAGGGTGTTTGTCATCCGAACAAGCCCTTACCCAATACTTCAATTCGACTCATGAGTGGTGGTGGAATTGTTGAGGAAAAACCATCCACATCAGCGGCTGGTATTGGGCCTACCCCTGTGGTTGAGACAGGCAGTGAAGTTACAGTAGGAGGTAATGATGGAAATGGACAACAACCATCTCTCAGCAGCGTGGACATGCAAGTTTTTGAAATTCCAGATTTAATTGAGTTTTTGGGTAAGTTGCAAGTAGAACATTTTAAATATCATTGAATAAGCTTGATAAGCCTCATCGTAACATAGTAAAACGTGATTGTTTTGTTTTTTGGTTATTTAAGAGAAAACTATCAAGGACGCAACTGTGGTCGGGAATGAAGGGGGCAACTTGGACAGCCTTTTTGATCTTGTTGTAGGAACGCAGCTAGCAGAGAATGTCGAGTCACGACCTGATTCAGGAACCAACGCTGTTGTTATCAATGAAGGCAATGATGCTACTGGGACCGTTGTGCAAAGCGAGTGTGATGCAGAGAAAATGACCAAAGCCTCAGATGAAAAATGATTCTGCAAATGTGTTTGGTTGAGTTTAGTGTTTGCCTAGCAATATTACGGGGGTGATGATACGACACTGAAAGTAAATTTATAGTTTGATCCAGTTATAATTAATTAGGCAAACATATTATTTATCATTCATCATTCATGTTATACGTAGATTGATAATATTAATCTAAAAACTGTGTTGTTATTGGGTTTTTCCTGAAAATAAACAATTAAAAAGTAAAAAAGTTTTTTCGTCTAATTGTAATATCGAACGGGTTTTGACCCAAACTTACATAAAAAATATGCATATTGGGAAGTCAAAAGATTACAAACTACAAAAACCAAATTTTTGGATTTCAACTCACACCAGCAATAGTGTTCATTTTGAAATTGATCTATCATACTTAATAAAACAACATTACTTTGGGACGAAACTTTGGAACTGCAGAAAGAAAGTAAGTTGATCGAAAACGAAGGATGCCGGTAAAATAATTACAATGATTGATTGCATGAATTTAAATTAAATATTACTGACAAATATTTACAAGATTTTAACCCAGGATCTTACCAAACTACCACTCACAATAATGAACTTGAATTTATCTCTATCTTTAGCAAAATATTATAATCAGCAACAAAGTGCTTTTAAAAATGAAATAATTAAGACAAAATACACTAGAAACCCTTATATTTACAGCCATAGCTGTTAAAAACATTTTTCACAGGTTATCAGAATCTCTCAAGTTATTTTTTTCTGTTTACTAAGTTTTATTTTTATCATTTTTTCCCCGTTCCCGTTCGAGACACTGTCTCTCCTCTTCCGTCAGCAGGCCAGAACCACCACCCAAAATGTCATAGGTCCGGTGATGAAGACACTCATGTCGTTCCATACCTGAAGCATCTTTGAAGATTACATCACACATTCTGCACGGGAATTGCTCAGAGGTGGTTTTAGATGCCCAAACTAATATGCAAAACAAATAAGAAATAGAGAAACCAAAGGTGAACATATTTTGCTTTCAACAATATTATACTGGTTTAATAAAGGTTTTAAAAATTATTTGTTTCATACCTTCTTTTGAATGCTTTAACAACGCGTGAGTTTTAATTTTTTCGTAGGCTGTCTCCATCCCATCATCAGACATCGCTAAGAAGGGCACAACATGAGAGCACTTGCTACAATTTAAAAACGCTGTATCCTTTGTGACTTCTGAAGAAGTCCAGTACAGCTCAAACTCACTTTTCTCAATTGTAAGTACGCCTTCTCTCCGCGATTCAGAATTTCTTAAATTATTTTTAGGTGCTGACTGAAGTTGGCTGCCTTGTTCGTCTGGTACCTCAATAGGCTCTTGCTTTATTTTAACCCCAATTTCTTCATCATTCAAACGTGTCATCTCCTCACCCTCCAACGCTGAATGTGATGGTTGTGTTCCCTTTGGCGTAACTAACTCATCATCGGTTAAATCTATTAGATCTATTTGATCCATCTGGGTCTGCTCCCGTAAATCACTTTGATGAGCTGAAATAAATGAAGAACTTTTCTGTCAGGGACAGTTTGGTTCACTAGATCAAAATCTAAACTATGTTATGTAAGCCAAAAAATACCTTTAAAGATTGCGTCTCTTAGCATTGTGAACGGTCGCTCGTCTAAATTACCATCGAATGGAGTGGAGAAGGGGATATGCATGTCTAAATTTAACACGACTGCATGTCCCACCACGTTCTTGAAAGTGGATTTTATCTCCAATATTTTTCGTTTAGTTTCCTCAAGAAGTAGTTGGTGGTGCCAAAGGTTTTGTGCAAGTCGCTCACAGGAACGACATGATGGGAACATGGATTGGGAAATCTCGCTTGGTATGTCGTCTTCATTTTGCTTCATCATTTGAATGCACAAGTTTTTGTACATCATGAAGTATTCCGATGGGCCAATGTCAGTATCTTTTATGATGGCTGGGTTGAGGCAAAAAAGACACGACGGGTTTAGGGGTGTTTGATCAATTGACCCAGTACCACTACAGTTTCTTTTCCTTGATGATGTTGGCACATCAAATGTGCTCTTGCGTTTGGATCCTGTTGCTTTCCCATTTGGTTTGCTTTTGGTGAAACCGGTTGCAGCCATTTAGACTTTATGAAGATATTCGAAAGTACGGGATAGATTTCAATAAATTAAAGAGTAGTCTCGGTGAGTTGGAAATTAAAACAGGGAATGAAATAACCACACTCAAACTGATTGTCACTGTGGGTAGGGAGACAAATATAAAATTAATTAATATTTATGGATATAACTTTGAACTTATTGACGTGCCAACAAAAGAGTTGAATAGAGAGTTTGTTTGAAACAAATTTAAACTTTTATTGATCCTGGTGGTTACAATTATAAGTCTAACGTCAAGAAATCAACACAAGGCCTTCTGAATATTGAAGAAGAATTTACTACTGTCGTTTATAATTTCACTTTACTCTTCACTGATATATGGAGAAAATATTGTGGAAAGAAGTAGGTGGTTGTGGTAAACTTTACTCAGCCACCAGAGAGTACGATGTACATATCAGACACAGTTGCGACGTACATATATATATATATATATTCTGTATACAGTAATGTAAAGCCTTACATATAACATGGAATAATAAATTAAATACGCGGCAAGCGCACCTGAAAATTGTACTCCCTTATTTCCTCTCCACTTCATCCTGAAGTTCATTTGACTAAAAATGTACTGCAAGTAACTTGAGTTGAATGATAATGTGTCTACGAACTCATATCGTTATATATATATACTCATACAGAGGTATGCTGTGGGAGATAGAAATATTAGGGGGGAAATACCTATGCAAATGAACATCTGCAAAGCTTATCAGTTCTTCCAAACACAGAAGCACGTTAGAAAAGCCGAAGGCACGCTGTACAATGGATAGAAGCAGCAAAGTAAAAGGTATCGGGAATCATTTGGAATCTCCAAATGCGTTGTTGAGAGGAAATCCATATGAATTTCACGATCACTGACATATTTTTATAGTCAGCTAGCTCTCGTCTTTGATTCAACATAAGATTTGCATTGGAAATAAGTTCGAGACAGAGTTTGACCAACTAAGCACACCTTTGACCCGGAACTGAGCTCTTGCCCATTTGCATTCATCTGTAGTTTTTTTAATCTTATGCCTATCTTCAACTCTCTTGTGTGTTGTGATTTTGAGACTGGCAATTGCTGGTACCACTTCTCACCAAACAAGGCAGAAATCGGTCGGTATATTGAATGAAACCTTGGTTGTCGCAAAACATCAGATCAGCTAGAGAAAATTGAACAATTCGTCCCAAAAAAAACCATACAACTCGTCTTTCCGTCTATTTTCATGCATTTGCGTTACCGTGTATGTTCTTATGGCAAGTTACATACGTGTATAGTAGTGCAGCATTGACTTAACTTCAAAGCTATGCAAGTATCAAGCAATTTGTGGCTACAGAATGGGTAATCAAGGGACATAGAAAAATATAAAGCCTGAAGTGATTTATCCCCTGCTAACTACCTTTTTGTAGCTAACGCGTATGCACACGGATAAATATTTTATTGAACAGCACACGAATTATGCTTTTCATTATACTTGAATACAAACAATATACAACAGACACACATGCATTGTATATTTCTTTTGTGTACCTAAACCTCACAAACTTTTCATTCATTCTTTCATATCGACATCAGAAATGGGCTTCATGATTTCCAGACTTGAAAAGGGAAGTATATTTAAACATACTTATTTGATATAAAAATTATATACGATGCGATGCAGTTCTTTGTAATATTGTTTACTTAGAAATAGTTCATCTTTTTCCGTCCGTGCTGCTTCAGTTGAGGCATACCGATTTCATTGGATCCACCCATTTTAACTACATAGCTACATCCAGAGACTGTATGGAATTTTGTAATGGGGATTTGTAAGCCAGATTTTCAATTGGAAAGAGGTTTTCCCTTCGATTTATTCCCTTTATTTATATGGTCGATTCTGCAGCAAGTGGTGAATTATGATTTTGTACTTGGCCAAAAACAATACTAGTTTTGGTTCATATACAAAATTAGGACTCCAGGTCGAGAACACATCAAAATGTGAAATTAAATCGCCATACATAAGTAAAACACAAGTTGAAAATATTCTTGTTTTCACCTTTCAGACATTGGTTTGGTTCAAGTATTCTATGTATGATGGATATACAAATTGTGTGCAAAACAAAGCAATTACTTATTAGTTAAATTCATAAAAAAGTTACTGTTGACTGGCTGCTACCATTGTATTGTATTTCAAACAGTTCAGTTCGTCTGCAAACTTTCTCGCGTGATATTATACGGGATCCCATATTATACTGGATAGTTGTTCTTACTAACCTTCCTATCTTCCAATCTTTACTTGTTTTTGAATTTATATGTAAAAGAAAATACCTCTATAACACGTAAATATAATATCCACATTCATCAATTACTGTTTTGCATCGAATGAACCATATAGTATACAAATATAAAAGCTATGAAGGGCATTTTAATGGGATATCTTATATAATACCTTTTTTGGTATTCCATAATGAGATTCTCATTCTTACAGCGCCACAGCTACGTTCATAGGTACATATTCCAAGTAAGAATGGTATATGCATTATAAAGACATGCTACAGAAACAGACCATGAAACAGGAACATCTACTTCTTCAGGTTTGAGTACTTACTTTTATGAATTCTCATAATGCTCAATACCTTGTTAGATATATTTTTTAACTCTGAAGTTTGGTCATATTAGCTGAAAGGTTTTCACCTCACACTTTGATTCAAACAGAAGCATTCGGTTGTCTTGGTATGTGTTATGTAAACTTGAATTCCATATGTCGGCTTGAATCTAAGCTTGTCGTCGGTACACTGTTGTTTTTATAGCGCAATCATTTAGTACAACGTATAAATTCACTTTCTTTCATCTATTGACAAACGCCCGAGATGAAACATGACACGTGACTCGATAATGTTCGCTTTCTCCAGTCCCATAAGAACAATACCAGCGTGTTCCATAGTGCCCCATGAATCGTAAATCACAACTGCCTTCATTGCTAACTCTTTTATCACTATCAATGGAAACCGAAAGATGATAACATGATAAGATAATAAAGTCTCGCAGAAACTACATACTACTTTTATTCAATTATATAATATATACACATATTCTAATTGTAGTTTACACAAAAACTCACTAAGACCTAGACACCTAGAATTTTAATCTCGTGATTTTTTACTTTGCTGAGAGTAGTTTGCTCCTCATTTCTGAACCAACGGACTAAAAGTAATTTATGCAAGCTCTCCTTTTTGTCCAGTAAAAATACTCGCAAAATCAGATACACTTTATTTCTCAGTGCCAAAACTAGCTATCAGAACTTAATTTTGATGAGAACGGCTTTACAGAGGTGGCATTAGAACTTTCATCTCACGGGAAGCCCATTAAATTTAATTTGCGGAACATCAACGCTTTAACATAGGTAACATTGTTTGTTTCTCTTAAAAAAAATCTCGTACTCTAATTATGTTGTATTTGCAGATGGTAATGATTGTGAACAATGGCTGCTTCAAAAGAGAAAACATTACAAAACTAATTTCTCCACTTTCTCCGATTCCCTTCGAAACGTTTGATCAACTCCTACATAATATCCTTGTATGTGCTAGCAAAGCTACGGAAACAAAAACGTGTTGACGAAAGTTTCTCTAAATTTTGAAAACGTATCTTGCCAAAAATGAAATGAGCTACTGAAATGGTTTCCAATATTATAGTTTAGAGGGTGTGATAATGAGACTGGTTTCTTTCAAAGTGAAGGAGCTTAGTGGCGTATATTCCTGTATTGTCATGCATGTTTAATAGGGGCGTTTTTATAATCACTGACGTCTTTTCATGCAACTATTAATCAAATGTTTAATTTAAATCCGATCGATAGATGGAGACAGTAATAATTAGACCCCGGATTTAGCTGTTTTTATATATTTGGCATCGGTAATTGTATGGTAATTTCCTTTTGGATGTGCAC
>JAANSM010004514.1:0-11240 GCA_036850725.1 Orchesella villosa
TGTGATTGTATGAATTTGTCTTAGGGCTGATTCACAATCGTTCTTAGGTCGATCCTAGAGTCAATTCTGGTACAAAAACTTAGGGAAAGTATATAACAGATAACGTCATATCCGTCACATAACGTCGGATTCCAGTTAAACTTGATGGTTTCTGATTCGATAAACACTTAAATGCATCATAACTGTTATATTTCTACATTTTCAATGATTTGTTACCTGTTTGAAAATAATTTTTGATAATACTATTTTCCTAGGTAAGTAAAAGAAGTAAAATTAACTAATAAACTCTCCATTAATATTTTTTAATTAAATTTATCCTGATAGTTACTCGTTAGTTTGATATAAATGATTTGTTTTGACTTATGCTGTATGTTATTATACACTTTTACTTAAGTATGCGCTTCTTCAAATAAAACACACGATGTTAGCAAGAATTCATGGCAAAACCGTGATCCACAAACAAACAAAACGAAAATACAAGGATTTGATTTATGTATAAGCTTGGAATTTGAAATTGTATGTTTATGGTAGATATTTTAATTTAGGATAGGCCAAGTAGCATATATGCTGGGTAAGCGTCTTATGAATATGGTGAATAGTCTCATGGGTATTTTTATCATTTGCATTATGTGGAAATGTTCATTCTTACAGTGGCGAGTTAAGTTAAAAACACGACGAGTCATCGAAAATTGAGAAAAATTACAGCAATTTTGTGAAGCATTTTCCAAATTTTTTGGACACTACACAAATTTTTAGTAATTAAAACTCCAACTTCTAATATTTTAATTTGTTTAAATCGATAAATTGAAAATGCCACGGTGAAAATTAAGTGTGCCAGGGTAAAAAATTCCTATTGTTAACCACATTATTAAATATGAATTTTAATTATTGTTACGCCTCCCCAGTTCTTGTTACAAAAATATTTTCTCTAAAAATTGCAGTTTGGGCCCCTAGTTAGGGGTCGGACCCCCTAATTCGAGGTACTGGACCCCTAATTAGGGGTCCAGTTAGGGTCCTTAATTAGGGTTCCAGGATCCCTAATTAGGAGTCTGAGCACTGACTGAAAGGGAAGATTAAATATACGATAATTCATACACACATGGTGCAAGATACAAATTTATTAATGCTGTTTGTTATAACCAAAAAACTATAAAAGAACTTGACACAGTGTATTAATAGAAGAGATGGGGAGTGGAGTGTGATTTCAAATTTTACACAGCCGTAAATGGCAAAATAACCTTGCTTCATTGACTACTATTTTTCGTAATGTATTTTTGTATTTAAGCTTCCTTAAGAAAGCTTGAACAAATCACAAGAACTATTGTTGATGCTTCCTCTGTCAACTCTATGATTGTAACCTAAACCACGTGAGCAGGGCCTGTTTATCACTGCAGGCACATAGAAACTAGTCTCCTTTCTATACGCATTCACTAGCCTTGGATTGTTTAGCAGTATTTATTTCAATATTCCAAGTGCAAAATACTTTTATGTTTATTATTATAGTAATCTTTTTATTGTTGCTTAAGCGAACGTATTATCTAGATCAAAATGTATAACGTAATCTTATGTAATTTACGATATTTGTTTCTACATTATATCATACATCAAAACAGGTTCATAGTATGCCTTTTTTTGACACGCTTCTCGTTTGACAAGATCACGCATGGAGGTCACGCAGAAGTTTGAACACCGAAACCGTATTTACAAGCAATCCCACTCAACATGTGTATCAATGTCTGGGTCTTCTGTCACTTTTACTGATGTCTACATGCTCAGTTGTTCAAACCAGCGCACTTGCTGGTACAGCTGAGTAGTCAAGTTCATTACTCAGTGCTATCAAGTTCAGTACATTTTCTTTTTTGAGTATTGATATGATCGTGCTGATGAGTCCCAAAAGGACGAAACAGTGCTGTCCACGATTGTCATCATTGCTCAAATACACACAGTGTTGCCCAAAAATTACCTTCTTTACAATTTTAACCATGTACCAATTCAAATATTTAAAAGATGTCTACATACGTTACAATTATTGGCTTTCTTCGTGAAGGTGGGATGGCCATTTGTATACTTGAATTAGTAACTAATATAAATTGCATTTGCATGAAACCGCATACTTTTCCTACGTAATCGTGAGTTAATGGCACTTTAGATGTGCACGATATACATGAAAGTAAGGTCTTTGGAATATATTTCTTGCGGCATATTGGGCATATTTTGGTAATTTGGGTATATTTTGGCCTTTTAGTTCTTTTGTGGCATGTTGTATGCCAAATCGATTTTAAGTCTCGATACACCCGAATTTTAAATTGGGATGCATTAAAAAACAAGTATAAATATAACTGGAAAGTGAGATTTATTTTACATTAATGCATATATTTTCTTAGAAGCGCGTGGATGTGTTTATGCATACTTTCAAAATAAATTGTAAATTTATTGATGGATACATTTTCATTAAATCATCTTCAATTTCTTTATACATGCATTTTTACGTAGAATTTTAGGTTTCATTGTGCATTTCAATAAATGCAAGTTTTCGAATAGACATAATAGAGGTAATAGAGACAGAATCTGAAAGTATGCAATGAATCGTTACGTGGTAGGATATGATAAAAAAATTTACTATTCACTATCACTAATTTTATCTGCAATTGGGTGCAAAACAGGTTATTATTTTTTAACGGCTATCCATTTATTACTCGCAGTCACTACTTGTTTTGAGAATTAAAGCAAATTGAGTTTTTGTCTATGAATATAATATTAGTTTTTAATCAAATCAGTCCCATTTATTTTACTGAGCTAAGCGTAAGGTGAACTAATGCTACTTTTCAGTGATTTTAACATATTGTTTACGAAGTACAGATTATTATCTTGCCCATCTCTCTCTAACCAAATACGAGCAATCTAAGTTCATATAATATTGTAATGTAATGTTTCGCATTACCCCCACCTGACCCGCTATATTCGACATGATCCACGTCACATTGTAATGCGTCCTCTCATTTATTATTACCTTTTCTCTCTTCGTCGTTTCCTTTTTTCCCATTCCAAGTCAGTCGTCAGTCAGTTCGATTTGGTAGCCCAGTTCCTTGTTACAAGGACCTTGTACGTGCAATCCCAATCCCCGTGCAATTGTCATTCGACCATTGTTCCCTTGATTGTAGTTAACTAATTGGTTCCCCCATTATTATTGTGAAGTTCAGTTATGCTTCCTTATCTCGCATGTCCCCCACATTACAATATTGTGTGATTTCCCCTATATAACACAATATCGATATAATAAATAATAAGAATGTAATAACCGCAGCAATGAAGCTGCACAAAGGAAGAAATTAGAATTTTGGAATAACAAGGGCATCACAATATCAACTAAATGTGTTGAAAATTTATACTCAAATATATCGATTGTGGGGTCGTTTGATGTTTCTTGCTATTCACATATGAAGAAATTCTCGACTGCTATAATGATTTTATATGCTATTTATAAATTTAGGGTTATTTTTCCTGTTCCACCAATTCTTCATAAAACACGCATGTGTCATTTGTTGGCATCTTGTATAACTGTTTATCATACCAAAGTAAGTATCATATCAAAATACAATTCTTCACATAGCACAGAAGCCTTTAGTTAGGTCAAGCTTCAAATTATCCACAATGTGTAATTAAAAACGATCATAAGTACATCCGAGAGCGCAGCTCGCTAAGCGGTTTTTCATTAACATGATTCGGGGCGCTGAATATTACCACCATGAATAGGTAATACAATTACTGACTACGTTTCAGGAAGTCTGTGGAATCATTTGGCATATGTTCTAAATGTAGCACAACGAGAAACATAACAGTTCATTGACATGGAAGAGAACTTACGATTTGTTAGCCAATATCACGTACGATTGCGGAAACTGTCAATGAATTGAAATAATAAGAAATGCCATCAACAAAAATCATTCCCAAAACCGCGCATATTGTAATTTGTTATTATCCATAAAATGCTTCCGTAATGCTGCTCCAGGAACTACTGGTCAACAATTTTCAAGTACTATAAAATAGAGTGCACAACACGGCAGTGCAATAATTTGTCGACTCCAAATTTAAGCTTGATAATCGGCATTCGTAAATTTGAATGCTAGATATAGCAGAATTGGAATTTTAAGTTCTTTTATATTTGCTTGAGACATTACGGTTTCCAAAAGTCATTTGTCTACAATGAAATTCGTATTCGGAGTATTATCTGGATATCTTTTCTTTCTATATTTTACAAAACCTGTCTACTGTTTTTTGAAATTGAATGCTTGTTCAGATTTTAAAGATTTACGGGAAGGTTCACCTCAAGATCAAACTCAATGGGATGTTATACCATTCGGAAACACAACACGTTACAAAATGTAAGTTAAAGGCCAAGCATGAAACTGTTTGTTCCGTAATTTCCTTCAAATAATTGATAAAACCTTGTGTAAATGAAAGTTACAGCGTTAGTTTTTGACACACAGAATTCGACCAGAATTCGACATACTAGCTACTTGTAGTGAAACGGTTACAAGGTACTTTATTCTGGATAATAGTCCGAATGAAACATTTGTAACTCCAGAAGATGTTGTTCCAAGAGTAGACGAGTTGCCAAACCCTGAAGCATTTACTCTAAAAGCTGAATATTATGATGGATTCCACTTCTTTCAGCGATCGGAATACTGCGTTAACGCGTAGCTTTAAACTTTCTTCCTGTTTTAACCAAACCATTTATTGGCACTTTTCAGGAATTACTTTGAGTATTTACTAATTTTATTTGCAGATTAATGGATTTTGCAATAAGCCTCCAAGTTTGCCAGCCAATTTGCAGCTCTTTCCACTCAGGTTCTAATGTACGACTGTGTATTCCAAAATGTTGCCCCCCCGACGAGGCCCTAGGGTATTGGTCCTTAAGTTGCTTACGGATCGGCCCGCAGGAACCGAAATGGCAACCTGTTATTTGTGACGGAGAAAACTGCACACAGGTGGATCCATCCGAAGCCATACATTATCATCGGCATACACTTACATGTTTTCGAAATTCCATGCTACGACATCCTTTAAGATCCGTAGAACTTTTAGAAGATGACGATAAAGTCATAGAGGAGAAGGAAAAGTAATTGGAAGCTTAATATGTACGCAAAATTACTATGAATTGGCAACATATTTCTTTTAAAAATTTCCAGCGTTCGAATGGCCGTTACTCATGCCGGACTGGAATTGCAAAAGCTTTCCAATAGAAGGAGATGGGAGCGGTACGACGTCAATTTTTGTGCTGATGGATTTCTCCCAACTTCACTGGAGACATATGTTTCTTCATTCACCGATCAAGTCTTTCTTACTTGTATGAGCGAAGAACCTGAAGTTGAATGGTTTTCGAATGCTACCGAATATTGGGCAGTAATTATATCTTCATTGCTTTCAACAGCGGTTATGGTCATAATCGTAGTTGTTTACTTAGTTTTATTGAATCAACATAACTTTAATGGATTGATGATTTTAAGTTACAGTATTAGCTCGCTAATATCTTATATATTTTATATGGCTGCATATTTCATCGTTATGTATCCCAATTCCGAGTATACTGCGATATCTCGAAGGGGTTGGTTCTGCATGACTATCGGTAAGTTTTTTGTCAGTATTCCTCATTTGTATTCTTATTTTAGTGTGTTAGTTTTGATGATTTTAATTTATCTTGTCTTGAAAGCAATTGGTTTACATTATCTAATACTTGTGAGCCATACATGGCTTACTTTGATGAACTTCGATCTGTGTGCATCCGTGAGGTCCATTCAACCTGCCAACTGTGCTACATCGAAAAAACCCAAAAAACTAATGGTTTATTCCCTTATTGCTTGGGGGCTTCCGGCTCTACTAGTTTCCGCATTTGTGTGTGTTGACGAGATTTATAGGTATTAATAACGAAGTTTTGGATATATTAAAGTTTTTTGACGTTTGTAATTTAAACTAAATTTTTCCTTACAGAGACCCACTAACTTATGTCATAGTTCCGGAATATGCGGTAGAAAACTGTGCAGTTGCCACTTGGTCAAGTGGTTTTTATGTTCATGCCCCTTTAGCAATTTACATTTTCGTTAATGGGTGTCTAACCGTTGTAACATTTAGAGTGTTACTGACTGCTCGGACGAGTGCAGCAAAAATGTTCAAAAATGGAGCCGAGAAATATACGTACTTACACAACTAATATTTTCCATTGAATATTATGATGTCGTAACGTATTAGTACACCGAATTATACTTAAATTGTTTACTTAGCGCAAGTTTATTTCTGAGGGTGTTTTTCCTCATGGGGGTAATTGACTTTATCGAATTGATTTTTTGGTACTACAATGGAATTGAAAACCCGTGGTTTGTTAAAGTCGTGAAGATCGTACTACTTTTGGAACCCATTGCTTTATTTGTCTTGTTCTGTTGCAATAAGAGGATAACAAGCCGGCTCGAGGAAAGATTTCCATGCCTTCAAAGTAATATCGCGTTTTAAAAATACTCTCTGAAAGTGGGTTAATATTTATGCATGCTTTCAATTGTTCAACAGAGCCTTTTGCAGCAATTAAAGGAGCTACGCATGCCCTACTTGAATTGCCCACACTTCTGTACCGACAAGTTGTAATGAAATGTCAACAAAGCAATGCAGAACGAAATTAATTGAGCAATTAAAGAACAGTTTACTAAATTAACTTTATAATCAATAATATTAAAATTATGCTTGATATTAGGTTTTAATTCTCTACAATGCAATAGTAAAATATTATTTGCCTACATATTTTTATTACTTACGCTTATTTGATCTTGAAGTGGGGAAGTGCAGACATTCGCTAAGTATACGTTGAATTAATGATTTCTTAAAATCCTATTGTTATGTAAATTATTTTCACGATAAAAGTTGAGAATAACATACTCCTTTTATATTGTTTCAACTTTTGCACCATTTTTGCTATTTATGGAGCTGATAAGGTCTTTAGGATCTTCACGTGGTCTATTTTTGTCTTTCAACCTTTTTTCTTCTGTTCTCCGATGGACGTTGGGCCATCGAAGTTGCTAATTTGAATAAGTTGTTTATTTTGTATAGTGAATTATGATAAATGGTTATGAATGTAGGTTAAATACAAGTATAAAAGCCCCGAACATTCCCACAGTCATTAAGTTTTCATTGGGAACATTCCCACAGTCGTTCAGTTTTCATTTGGAACATTCCCACAGTCATTCAGTGTTCATTGGGAACATTCCCACAGTCATTCAGTTTTCATTGGGAACATTCCCAGAGTCATTCAGTTTTCATTGGGAACATTCCCACAGTCATTCAGTATTCATTGGGAACATTCCAACTGTCATTCAGTTTTCATTGGGAACATTCCCACAGTCATTCAGTTTTCATTGGGAAAATTCTGACAGTCATTCAGTTTTCATAGGGAACATTCCCACAGTCATTCAGTTTTCATTGGGAACATTCCCACAGTCATTCAGTTTTCATATGGAACATTCCCAAGTTGGGGAGTATTGCCAATCCGGGGAATAGTTCCAAGTCGCGGAATATTCCCAATAGTCAAGTGGAAGTTAAGAGGGGAAACATTCCAAGGCCGTGAATTTTCCCAATTTATTGTTCCTGTCGGAACTGGTCCTTTGTGAAACTTCCCTAATTAGACCTTTGTGTAGGTTGGCCACCGAGTTCGAGTAACAGTCGAGATTTGGCGCCTATAGTGACATAAATTTATAAGCGTAATTGTAAATGTTGCGTCACTATCACAAAATGATGCTTCTGACAATAATGAGACATGCCTTTATATCATCATGCAGTTTGTGTATGGTTTGATATCAAGTATGCAAATAGTATGCGATCGATTGCCATGATACTATTAAACAAATCTGGGCATGGTCTTAAGATTATGTAGCACTTGACATTATATAATAAGTTCATTTGTTTGCTATAACAATAACGAAATAATATTTTAATGAACTTGAGGATAAAAGTTGAAAACCAAATAACTTCACATATTATTCATTAATTCGATAGTAGTTGGTACGCATGCAATAGAAATATAAAGGGTGGTCATTGACCTATAAAAATATTCTGTATTTGTTCTCGAAACTACAATTATAAGATACTTATTGCTTTAAGCAAATTCTCTTGATACAATAATAGGTGTGATCATAATTTGATTAAAAAATGTTGAATACGTATGGAATAAGCAACAGGCATGGGCCCGGGCCATTTTATGTATCGAAATAAATATTTGTTCAAGTCGGGTAACTAAAAACAATAAGTATTTTGGTACATAGTATTTTATACTAGATTGACAAGTAAGATTTGATATTTGTATGACACATAATCGAAAAGAATTTGTCATGGTAGGAAAAACAAATGGAGGAAAGAGTTTCTGCATTTATATATGATATTTACGTCGTTAAGACATGGATAAGTGGAAATACTCCACTACATACTGCTTACAATTAGGGTGGTTGGAATGACAAATGTCCTCTGTTTTTGTGCCGGACATTTTGGAAGTGTCCAGACAAAATCCTCAAACAAAATTTTTTTTATGGATGGAAAAAAGGCAATCTCAATGCCAATGTCTTTGCTAATGTCAGACCTTTAGGACATTTTGGAAATTTGCGCTCTCAGATCATTTATATATAGGTTTCGATAGTTTGCAATGCTAAAGGGCTTCAGGTGGATGCATTTTGAACAAATACGATTCTGTATAATCCTATCATTCATTCTAATATGTGGTAATAAGTAGGTATGCATTAAACGTAAGTTTTTTGTGCAGCATTGATTAAGTATTTGATAGGAAGTGCATGGCTAGCCACTTTAGCATGAAAATTTCATACGGAACTGCTAGACTTACCCATACAGACAAATCAAGGAAAGAAGTAATTTCAATGCGGGTCAGGTTTAACCGTCATAAAAGTCAATCAACTCACGTCGACTACTTGACGCTAGAGTTGATTGACTTTTGCTTTAAGAACTAATTTGGTACCTCACTTCAAACTAAATATCCATTATGGTATGTGCTGGATCGTTTCCTCGTCGGTGATTATATTATTTCATATAATCAATATGGTATTGTATATAGCAAATACTTAAACCACAAAATATTGAAGCTTCATATTGCTAGTCTTTAATGTTGGGGTATTTTATTTTTTCTTGTCTACGATGAAAACCCGTCAACTAGTCGGCGTAGGTTCATTGACTTTCGTGTCGACTTAACCTGACGCCGCAATGAAATTACTTTTTTCCTTGATTTGTCTGTATGGGTAAGTATAGAAGTTCCGTATACACTTTCCATGTAAAAGCGGCTAGTCATGCACTTCCTACCCAACAAACCAGCCATGCATGTAGCAACGGAATAGTGATAAAAAATACATTATAAAACTTAAGGAAGTTATCATTAAACTCTAAATACGTTAACGACTTAGAATTTGGATTAACTCTTCTTGCTGTTAAAATGAAGAATTTCGAAATTGAATTTGGATTGTCGGTACAATCATTAATACTTTGTTTTATTTTTAGTTTTTACACACCTTCGTCCTGTCTAATTCCATTGTTCAGTTGCCCTGATTTTTCAGACATGCGCCAAAAGCAGTTTCTAAACAAAAGTGATGGTGCTGATCAACAAGGAAATAACTCTCTACCATTTGAAGTGTACTGTAAATTCCTTGATATTTCGCTGCGTTGTATTAAATTTGATTTTTTATTAATCAATTTTGATAGATTTTGAAGAAAACCATTTATTTCCGTCAACACTGAGCGATAAAGCAGTACCAATCGTCTACTCTGGACTCATATTCGAAACATTTACCTTAAATGGGGATTACTATGACGGATTCCATTACTTTCAACGATCAGAATATTGTGTCAAATCGTAATATTAGTTTTCTTCGACCAGATATAATAAATAATTCAATAAGTTAATTGAATTTTTATCTCGTTTTCAGAATTCGGGACACTTCACTTCAGCTATAAGATTATGGCTATTCATCTGTAATTATTTTGATCCTTCTCGAAAGAATAGAATTTGAATCCCAAAATGTTGTCCACCTAACGAGATTTTAGACTACTGGTCCGACACCTGCCGACCATTGCGACAGGATGAGGTGACTGCGAAAGAAAAATTATTCGTCAAGCAAGCAATGTAGAGGTATACCGGAAAGGAAAATACGTTGCAGATTACAAACAAAAGTATAACAAGTAAACTTATGGAAAAATCCCATTCAATATAATTATAATAACGAATATTCATTCAGAAATCTACATCATTCCCGCCTTTTCTACAGTATCAGAATATATTTCGCTTCTGGAAAGCTTGTATTACAGCGTGTATCAGTCGAAAGAATTTGGAAGCCTTACCATATACACTTTTGTGTGGATGGATTTATAAATTTGTCTACTGATAATTAGACTTCCTTCCACGGCAACTATACGGAATAAAAAGGACCACCATCCTGGCATATTTTGTAATGTTACAGAATATCCCTTTAATTTCACTGGTCTTCTGAGGTTCGTGGGAATCATAGTTTAAGTGAGAATGAGCATAAATTTGAAAGGAAGAAACTTAATGATGCGGTAAATTTGGGTGAAACGAAGATTAATTACAAAATTACAATTTAAGATTGCTGGGTTCCTCCAGGAATTTTATAGTAATCGTGAATAATATATTGTTATTTGATTCCAGTTTTTGCGTAAATCACCCAAGATTCAATATCACTTGAACTGAACTGTGGGGTTTCATTATTTTTCTTTCCCACGCAGCTCTTTTAATTTAATGGCAAAACTGTACGTTGAAAAATATTGCTCCTGTACTCTAGCAGAATGAACTAGTGGCCCATAAATAAATGTGGGTGAGTGATGATTCTAGAGCACCATTGCAGTGCATCAAATTTCATAGCAACGAAGAGGATATTTATGTAAAAAACGGTATGTGCGGATGTGTGCTTGGTTGCAAATCACATCATTCATCGTGAGCCTTTGCAATATACAAACACAACTAAATTGAGCTGTTGCATACGTTCAAGATTCTTTTTCAACTTTGTAGCAATAAGAATCGCATAAAATGTACGCAAGTCAAACTCGTTTTTCATGGGATAATGAGCGAGGAGGTTATGCGCCTAGTAGCCTTTACACTTGAACTTCATTTGCAAATATTCAATGCTACTTTTTTATACAGCACTTCCTGTCATGCTTGTTTTTAATGCTATATTTTTCTAATCGAATTCATA
>JAANSM010004515.1:0-11238 GCA_036850725.1 Orchesella villosa
AGATTTTTTGCTGGCCTGCACTAAAATCTGCATTTTCGATTATAGTCGACCTGGGATTGACCTGTTTTCAAGTGATGGGTCGCCACTACTGAATCGCTGACACCACCTAATTATTGCTCATCGTACTGCCAATTGATCCACACCACCATCTGACTTCTTCCTGTTTCCTAAACTGAAAAATGACATGCGAAAATAACGTATAATTCAGAAAAACAGGTGAAAAAAGAGTGTATTAGTGTGGCTTGGACTCCGAGACCCGGTATTCTTCTCTACAGGCATTTTGGCACTCGCGAACAGGTGGAACAAGTGCATAAGAGTCAAGGGAGATAATATAGTGAAAATTAACTAAACATATTAAGTCGTTTTAGAATGAGAGACAAACAAAGTTGATGCAATACATATGAAAATCCCTTCGTACTATAGCTAGTTTCAATCTTTCTGGAATACATGCATAAATTAGATTACATCTTGACGTACTTCAAGCACATCTCTAATAATTCATGGCAGCATCAGTTGACGCTACACCTTCGTCGTAATTGCAGATGCTCAAGTTCTCTGTATCCCAAAATAAAAGAACCTTGTAGCTAATTTAAAATTTGTTTAATTTGAAAAATTGTTAAATCAAAATTTCTATGAAGATTTAAAAAATGTCGCCGTCATTTGTAGGAAAACATAGTTTATTCCCAATTTTATTGTGCTGGTCTTCCTTCCTCGCCTTCATAGGTGTCGTCGTGTTCATAATTGCACCGTATACAACTAATATATAACAATATATTTTATATATGTTTAACAGTATAGAGAGCATGTAAACTAAGTTTTATTTGAAAATTACATACTTTTGTTACCAGAAACTAACTGGACATTTTTGGGAGTTATTTCAGCAGTTTTTCTTGCTGCACCAATTTTAGCTTTCGTGATGAAGTATTTATTTACGTGTTTACAAAAGCTTCTGGGGACCAGGAAAAAATCTGCTGGTGGTTTATCTAGAGGTAAGAATTCTAATTTGTATTCAACGACTCAGTTTTTCGTTTTGGCAACTGATTTATGACTGTATTTTAAATGACTACCTAATTGCAGGTTCAGTAGCCATTAGCACTGTTAACCATGATACTAAACTCACTTCAGACCCAAAGGAAACGAAATTATCAAAAATTATTTCGCTGGATGGGGATGGGACATCCCCAGACTATGTGATACCGCCGGAGTACAACGAATGTTCAATAAATATGGAATCCTGTATCAGATTCTAGTTGTAAATGTATGTCATCAAGTTTAAGTCATTGAAGAAATTTATCGCACAATTCATTACAAAAAATATCAATTTATTACGTTCATTTCAGACCATATTTTTTTTAGAATACGTACATTATACATAGTTGTGTACCCAATCCCGTTGTTCAATAAAATTACATTTTTTATTTTACGCATCTTAGCTGCATCATTTCAAAGTAACCATAAATATTAATTGTTGTAGCGACATTGGTTTCCAATTTCCACCACCTTCGACGTAAATCACGTTATCACAAATGCAAATAAATAAGTTTCCACATTGATACACCTGCATTCCATCAAAATATTTATTTTTCAAGGGGCAAAACAAGATCCCCAAATTTTCGCATTTGAGCTGTACCAATTCACGGAGTCTCTGTGGAGATCGAAAGCTCAATAACAAGTCCACCGTATCTTCCATTGATTCTGAGTTGAGTTCAGATTTTAGTTTCCTATTATTTAGTTGCATCTCTTGAAGTGGGTCCATATAATTCTTGTTTATGATGACTGAGAAATCACATTCGTTCACCACGACATCGATATTGAATCCCCATTTCAATTATTTCCAGAGCTTTCTGAAAATTACCAACTATTTTTTCCTCCTTCATCAAATTCTCCGGGAACTGCTCACGCCACAACAAGTACCAACGTTGAACTTGACCAAAATCAACAAATTCATTGAGCCAATCTCCCAAAAACTTTAGCCACTTTGGGAAAAAATGGGCTTCCAATATTTTTATCAAGTTTCCAACTGGGAGAATCTCCATCATTTGCAAAACCCACCGAAAATTTTGTACACCTTGATCCGAAGGGTCTATCGCTTCATCCCATTTTGCTAAAGCTTTTTTGCAATTTTGTGGCGAATTGTGGGAAACAAAATTTGTAATTTGGAGCCCAGATGGGAAATCCACGGTTTAAACCATGAATTTATTTCATCAGTCCAAGGATCCCAGTCATCAACTGCTTTAATAATTTTTGGCAGCACAATTTGTTCCTTGATATTCTCAATTATTCGGGGGGCAATAATGGAATTCCAAAGTTCTATTATATTCAACATACTCCTTCCGTCTCGTACGTTCCACTGCAAACCAGCTTGACGTATGGATGGCATCCAGGCTTCCCACATAATTTTTTCAAAGAGTTTTGGAAACTCAACGAGTAAATCATTCCAATTTTCAAATAAATCCATGTTTTTGCACGGTTCCATTAATGGGTTCCATTCCCTTAGTTCCTGTTTCAAAGGGGGAATTATAATTGCTATAACTTTAAGAATAAAATTTTCATCCATTTCCAATGCCTTTCGATAATTTTTCTTGATTTGGAATAATTTTTCGTGGACATTTCTGACGTCAAGGTGTGCTTTACTTTTGATGTCTAATATAAAATTTTCCATGGATATAATCTCGTTTTTGTCTTCGTTAATAGTTTTGTTCTGTGGAATCGCTTCGTATTCAATCGTTGGAGTAGAATCCTCAACACGTTTGGCTTCCCTGTTATTTTTTAATAAATCATGGTCACCTTTAACTTTATTTATAGCTAAATTCAATAATTTAGGCTTACCCAGGAAAGATTGAGATATTCTTCTTTCTCCGAATATCTCGTGATAGCCACTAAAAACTTGTTTTCCAGGTCCAGTCATATCAATAACCTTGACATTTGCTAAAGTTTTCCAAGCACGTTTATTTTGATTGATAGCAAATGTTTGTTGTTGGACAATCTCCTCATCATCCAAATGTTCATATTTCATCGCGGGATATTCTCGACTCCATGTCCCCTGGTTAGTGATTTTAGGGTTTCTTGTACTCTTGAAACCTTTTGGAAAATGATTCTGATTTGTGTTACACTCAAATATTTTCGCACCAATGCCTTTTCTTCCTCGTTTCACATGGGATACTGTGATAGGAACACTTCTCCCTTGTAGATTTTTTCCAAGACCTTTTCCACGTTGAAATCCCATTTTCTCCAATAATTTAGCACCTATTCCATAAATTTCAAAATTTATAGAACAATCAGAAGACATTTTAATTTTTTTTAAACGGTATAATTTCCACTATAATTTTACAGTTGTTATTTTTTTTACTCAAAACTGGAAAAAAATAGATACGAAAATAATGTACAGCTCTTCAGGAGAACTAAACGACAACATAAACACACCTACCGCAACAACTGCTATATAGTCACAGGAAGTTATAATATATCGGCGTCCCAACTTGGCAAGTATACCGCATGATTTGCAAGGCTTGAACTCCACAACAACAAAAAACGTTTGTGTAGGTGTGTTTTCGTAAAATTCAACTTAACAATACGTCAATTTTCTGTTTCTGTACAACGTTTATATTATTGTCTCTGCAGTGAGAGATCTCATTGTTGCTATATATTACTATAGCATTCAATATTCTGCGTCATATATGCACATTACATAAACCAAATGATTTTTTTAGAATGCGTTTCACCAAGCCTTCAGCTCAGCTCTTTCAGCTCTATGTGAATGTAATGCTCTTTGTGAATATGCTTTTGTTATATAGAAAAAAGTCTACTATCTATAGCTAAACCCGACCCAAACCACATACAACGTACGTCCCAACGCAACGCATTCTGATGCTGGGTACGTTGAAGGTTGAACATTCTGACGTCATCCTTTTTCGCAGTAAGAGGAGTTGTGGCAGTTGTGCTTCTGCTTCTTTCTGCTATGCTGTGCAGATTTCTCTTTTATTGCAAGCTACTCATATGAAATGGGAAGGAGAAAAATAATATGCGTTTGCAACTTCGTTCTCTACGCTCAGTTACAATGATGCTGTTTAAGCAAAAGCATCTAATGCGGGCTAACATTTCATTTGCACTGGCTTTTGGCTCCTCATATTCTGGGGGAGTTAGCTGACACGAATTATATTTTCTTTAGATTATTAAAATTTAAACCGGTACCCTTAAGAGAAGTTGAATGTGCGTAAAAAGTTTTACAGTGGTAGAATAAACTGCATTACCAAATTATCATCATGGTTTCACATTCAAATCGCCGACTTGTGGCACTTGTGATCGTTTTGGTTTCCATGATTTTCGCCCTGTTCTTAGTTTGGATTCTATTATAGCAGTCTGAAAACATCAACAGATCCTACGTTACCTGCGTGTAATGTCAACAGGTAAGATGAATGTGAAAAGCTTTCGTAAATACGTTGAAATTTTAGATAATAAATTGTTCCAGTTGTTTTGTAAAAAAACCTGAAGAAATTGAGCAAATTTTAATAATCAAATTTAATTCATTTTGATTTAGCACCGGAACGTCGACACACGCTTTCGGTGAATACATCTACAATTCATGCGTGGACTATGGGGTACAAGTTATCCAGAACAAATCGTAAGTGTTGCAATTTATTAAAAAAAATCAAGTCTATCATTGATCATCGAAAAATACTTTATGGATTGTTGTTATTATGATAAATCATAATATTTTGGTTATAAATTTCTTTTTAGGTCTACAAAATCGTGGGGCTGGGGATATCTTCCCTTTTTCATTTGGATGGTAATAATACTGATTATAATTTTCAAATATGGATTTGGAAGCAATTTACNTTTGGATGGTAATAATACTGATTATAATTTTCAAATATGGATTTGGAAGCAATTTACGCGATGACCACGGTGCAAGAAGACGGGAAGATTGGGCGTCTCCACGTAAGCATGTTACATTATATTTATCCAGTTTTTTCTGCAAAAAAAATTCTTCTGCTGTAACTCAAGATGTTTGCTAATTTATTAATTAATAAATAATTTTATAGGTCCAGTCGTTGCAATCAGTACAGTTAGCAGAGATTACAATATCGGGGGCACGACTGCAAGGCCAAGTGCACCACCACATACCATTGTACTGCCACCATCAGAGGAAGACGTGACACCACCAGAATACTTACCGCCCCCGTCATATAACGATTGTGTCATAAATATGGATGATAATTATTATCCCCAAACAAGTTCCAGTCTGACAAGAATTGTTTAAAGGCTAATAGCAACTGAAGGAGGGGAATAAGGAGATTTGAAAAGCTTGTTTTAGTCAGTATTTCAGCGACGCTGAGCAAATTTTATGAATAAAAAATTAAAATATTTTTTATTAATTTTTTTAGAGCGGTTAATTATTTATCCTGTGCATCGATTATTCTTATTGTTGTATAAAGACAAAGGAAAATTGTTACCATCTTCAACGACGATCACATTCACATGCCAGCACAAAATATGAAAGGGAGAGAGTTGGTTGGTTGATCAAGTCAAAGTAAGGATTGGACGTTTCTTGTTTAACGATAACTTCATATTTTAATGGGACCGGCCGTAGATCGAATGGGATCAATAATGAATTCAATCAGTTACCTTCAATTACTATCTTTTAACTATCACATTTTTTCATCAATATTTTAACAATGGGGATGTAGCTCAGATGGTAGAGCGCTCGCTTAGCATGTGAGAGGTAGCGAGATCGATGCTCGCCATCTCCAGTTGTTAATACATTTTTGATTAGGAGCAGGTCTCTAACATTTTTGTATTTAAACCAAGCTATTATTTACCAGGTCCCACTATATTTTTTATAAAATTCTATATATATTATTTTTCATTAGCTGATAGACAATAGACAAGATTAGTTCATGATTAATCAGAATTAGTGCTCAAGTCATAATTTTATGGTTCTGAAACATGAATATATTAATTTAAATTATATACATTTTTTGCATTATTGCCACAAAAGCTGACGCAATACCCTCTTGGACTTGTAGTAGCTAAATTCAACATCAAAACAAAGGAACACCATGCAATACAACAAGTTAAGGGAAAAGTTGCTTGCAATTAATATGCTTTGACGTCAAACCATAGCGCCGCAAGGTGCAAATGAAACATGATGATGATGATGATTGATTATTGTTGTTGTGACTCCTCTTCACAGTTTTCATTCTCATGCCCCAATTTAATTTGTGAGCTTGTAGGCCGAGTTTAGCTTTACTACAGCCCTCAACTCTATTTCAACTCACCCTTCTTCTTGTGTGCCTGGTTCTCTCTTCTTCGTTTGTAGCAACACAAGACTTTTGCATTTGCAGAAAGAACATGCATTTACATGCCCTTACGGATGAAACCTATAGAAAGTAATAAATGCAAAAATGTTGAATCCAGTAAAAGTGATTTCATTTGAAAATTGTATAATAAAAGTTACAGTAAACACTCATTTACAACTTTTTTATATATAAATTAAACACCCTTTATTCCTATTTGTAAATATGGAATTCATTTAATAAAAATTTATGAAAAATCCGATATTTTTCACGTTTGTTTTACGAAATTTCAATTCAGCTTGGTTTCTTTCACACAAATATATATATTTTGGGAGAATTGCTCCTCAAGAATTTATCATTATTGTAACCGTATAAGCTTTTCTTTATCAGGAAATCATTTTACTTACATGGCCTCATAGTAACCTAATGTAATTTTAACTAACACATTTCAACGTTGTTTCATGATTTTGTAGGTAAAATTTCAGGATGTTTCTACAATTCCTCTTCCAATTCCTCTTCCTGCAAGCTGCGTAACATTCAGTCATCCAACTCTATAATGCATAATATACATGTACTATTTACAGTGCAATAGCATGCCATGAGCATGATAGGAACACAGCAAAAGACTTGAACGAAAGCGACTTAGTTCATATTATTACTTATATTCATGATGTAAAGAAATATACTTACAGACAGCTCTATGCTTACACTTTGTAGCAGCATGTGTTACTGAATTGCACAACAAAAAAATGTTTGTGTAAGCTAGCGTTTGGTTGAAAAGTGCAGACCCTCCGCAAGTTTTTTCCAAAATTTATTTATTGTCTAAGATGTGATATTTTGTGTGTTATAGTGACTACATGTGCTGTGTGTGCTGTGTACCTAGTGCATCGTATAGAAGTATTAAACAACAAATATGAGCTGGAGTATAGCATCCAGTATTTATGTCTATTTGTTGCGAATCAACTTATTGGCGCTTCATGAAAATATTATTTGTGTTGTAAAGTATCACGTATATAGCTAAACCCTATCAAATCTACGTGCTTCACATCCTATCGCATTCTGAGTCTGAATCTGAATACAACCAACATTGCAACGTCATTCATTTTCGCAGTAAGAAGAGGTGTGCTTCTTCTGTGCAGACAGGTTTCTTATTTTTATTGCAAGGCTTGCAAATTCAAGCATCCTCGGTTGCTCGTTTGCTATTACTTGTAGTGTTGAATTGGGTAGTGAAGAGAATAGAAACTATTTTACGCTTGCAGCTTCGTTCTCTACGTTCAATTACATTGTTGCTGTTGAAGCACAAGCATCTAATGCGGGCTAACATTTCTTTGGCATTGGCTTTTGGCTCCTCATATTCTGGGGGAGTTAGCTGACACGAATTATATATTATTTAGGAAATTAAATTAAAATCTACAGTTTCAATTACAGTTTATTGTGTTACAAAGTCATCATCATGGCTACACGTTCAGATTGTCGTCTCAAGATAATCGCTGTCGTTTGGGTGTCCACGTTTGTCATCGTCGTACTAGTTTGGGTTTTAACTAACATTTTATCCAGCGTCTCTAGGTAAAGTGAATGCTGAATATTATAAAAACATTTTTATGGATTGGAAGGCATATTGAATTAATTTATATTTTCAATTTTTACGTAAATTTTTTATAGCGACGCGAACGGTTGCATACAATACACATACAATAACAGAAGAGCGGAATGGGAATGCGTTAAGCGAAAGTAAGTGAAGTATTACCTTTATTGAATAGTTAATGATCAATTGATTTTAATAATAAACAATTTTTTTTCGTTCCAGGAAGTGGTTGTGGTATTGGTCGTGGTTGATTATATTTGTAACAATTTGGCTGGCAGTTACTTTGATTTTCGTTTACATCCGTTTTGTTTTAAACATACAATTACGCGACTGTCAAGGAAGAAGACGACCGGTACCGGTATTGGTGCTTGAACGTAAGCTTCTTAAAAAAATACTCTAATATTGTTCACAGTATCTCCGTAAGCAGCTCTAAATATTCCAATGTTTCCAATGCTACGTAATAATTTTACAAGATTGTCTTTTAATCAGTGTACCGTTTGTTATTTTAAAGGTCCAGTCATTGCGATCAGCACAGTGAGCAGGGAATACAATATCGGGGGCACAAGCACAAATGAAACGCCACATAGGATTGCGTTGTCACCAACAGAGCTATCAGAGCAAGTTGTGTCACCGCCAGAGGATCTGCCGCCGTCGTATAATGAATGTGTAATGAATATGGATGCTAATAATCAACAATCAACTTCCAGCTTGAGCAGGATTATTTAAGTGAATTATTATCAATAATAACTGATTGTGAGAGGAATTTGTACTGCTGGTTTTACAGTTGGAGTGAATAAATCCTTTGTTGTTAAATAATTGCCGAGTTTTGAGACCATTTGAGCATTATTATTTTGTGTGCATCAATCCTTTTTTAATTATAAACAAAAGAAATGAAAACCCATCGCATTTTGAGACTTAAACTCTTCATGAAAATATTACCTGCAGTTGTGTGAAAGAGCAAGTCTATAGCTAAACCATAACCCTACCCAAACTTCTGCGTATATGTACATAGCATAGCATTGCTTTCAGAATATGAGTACGTTCAATATTCTGACGATGACGTCATCCTTTTTCGCAGTAAGAGTTGTTGTGCTTCTGTTGCGTTGTGCATATATCCTTTTTTGATTGCAGCCTGCTCGTTTTTATGTTGAGCTAGGCTATGTGAAGAGAAGAGAAGAAAAATATTTTACGCTTGCAACTTCGTTCGTGTTCTCTACGCTCAGTTACAATGCTGCTGTTGAAGCAGAAGCATCTAATGCGGGCAAACATTTCATTTGCATTGGCGTTTGGCTCCTCATATTCTGGGGGAGTTAGCTGACACGAATTATATCTTACCTAGGAAATTAAGTTAATATCTACAGTTTCCAGGAGAATTTAAATTGTGACTTAAAATTGAGAAATCTGTACGTGAAGAATACATTGTATTCCAAAAAATTATCATCATGGTTTCACGCTCAGATTGCGGACTCGTGACAATCTTGGTCGTTTTGGTTACCACGTCTGTCGCCATCATACTAGTTTTAGTTAGTGGGTACATTTCAACGACATCCAGTGTCCATAGGTAAAGTTAACGTTGACTATTACTATTCTAAAGAAATTTTTAGGAAACGAAAGAATTGCATTTATATGATAAATATTTCTTATTTTCTTTCCAGCTCCAACTGGTCGTCTTCTGTTACAATCTTAGTTTTGGTGGCCTTGATTTTGATTTTCATTTGTGCCCTTTGTGCTTTAAACTGCCATAAATCAGTCAATGTTCGGACAAGAATGCCAGTTTTGTTTCTTCAAAGTAAGTTTGTTTCAAAATATTATAAGTTTGTTCACTGTATTTTCGTAAGCAGGTGCACATTTTGAATGCAATTTTACTAAATAATTTGAAAAAATTGTTACACAATCAATGCACCGTTTGTAATTTGACAGATCCAATCACTGCGATAATCAGCTCAATAAGAGGAGACTACACAAACAGGAACACAACCCCAAGGGCAACACCACATACGATTGTATTGCCACCATCAGAGCAAAATGTATAACCACCAGAAGATCTGCCGCTAATAGCGGATAATGAATGTGTGATAAATATGAATGCTAATAATCAACAATCAACTTCAAGCTTGAGCAGAATTATTTAAGTAAATAATTTTAAAGATTAATTGAAAGTGAGAGTGCCTGTTGACTGCTGGTCACTGGTTGCGTCCAGTTGGAGTGAATAAATCTGTTGTTGTTAAATATTAAGTGGGTTTTGAGACCATTTGATCATTTATCCTTTTTGTTCACCGATTGTTTTTGAAAGGAAACCGAGTTGCTTATATTGACTTGAATGTTGAAGTTGGGAAAGAGGAAAAATATTATGTGCTTGCAATTCCCTTTTCTCTCAAAACTCAGTTACAATGTTAGTGTTGAAGCAGAAGCATCTAATGCAAACTAAAATTTATTTTGTACTAGATTTTGGCTCCTCATATTCAGGAGAGAGTCAGCTGACATGAATTATATAGTTCGTAATTAAAATATTAAATTAAACCCAACAGTTTTTCTAAATGGCTTCAAAGTGAGTGATAATTTTGTATGTAGTAAAATAAACTACATTTCCAACCCAAATTATCATCATGGTTTCATGCTCAGAATGCCGACGACATGGATTCGCAATCCTTTTGTCATCCGCGATTCTCCTCTTGATACTCGTTTATATTTTAATTATCATATCGACTACCGAGAGTGTATCCACTGTCGCCAGGTAAAGTAAGGAGCCTTCGTGAATTGAACTTTTTTCAACAAGTTTTGCACAATTCTCCTGAAATGGTGGATCAGATGCTAATGATTCAAATACTTTTTGGTATAGGAGCGGGACGTACGCAAAAGAATGCAATGAATTCACGTACAATTCAAACACAGGCGATTTGGAATGCGTCAATCGAAACAAGTCGTAAGTGTATTGCAATTTGTTCATCTTTTAAACATTTTTGAGCCCAAACGAGTCAGTTAGATCTTCATGAGCTGTATAGTTAGTTTTATCGATAATAAATTGAAAATGTTGGTTACAAATATCTTTCTAGGTCGAGAAAGTGGTTGATACTTATTCCTTTTCTTTGTATGGCATTGGTGCCGATTCTCATTTTGAGAAATGTTTATGCAAAAATCCTGAAATTACGGGAAGGTCCGCCAAGAAGGCGACAGGATTCGGCGATGGAACGTAAGTTTGTTAATTTTTTAAATATTCTATATGCAGGTAAGCAAGTAGCTTCCGATTTTACTTACACGGGAACTACCAAGACTGCAACCCTGCGAATTGGCTGATACGGGGCACAGAGGTAGGTTTTGGTGAAGTATGAATGCATGCAAAACGATTTTACTCCATGG
>JAANSM010004516.1:0-11235 GCA_036850725.1 Orchesella villosa
TTAATAGGCGAGTAGCGAAGATGATCATGGGATAATTAAAATTGTGTGCATCTCTCTACACTTAAGTGCCCATTACATTACGTCATTGAGTGGATGATCGATATTGCAAAAAAAAATCATGATGAATTTGATGATAATAAGTGGCTATTATTACATTTCATGACTACTTTCAAAGTTTCAACAGCATCCAAAGGATATATATTATTCTTGAAAATTTCAAGTGGAACGCATTAATACATAATAATGCCAGGCCACCCTAAGAATATTTATGATATTGAAGCAACACATGAGAGTAGCCGATCAAGAGCCGAACAAAAAGTTTGCATGCCAAAATGTCAAAAGCCACAAAAATTAACTTTCTGATAGGCATTTCAAGAGCGAAACATTAAGCAATCCAACAATACAAACATAATTCCGATGAATGAATGAGTGTTGAAGCTGATTTTGACTCTGTCTGCAAAAAAATGATGAATGACTCCTAATAACAAAAAACGTTGATGGTGATGATGACGATGAATTGTGCAGTTATTACAAATAACTCCAATGTCAAAATCATACAATCGTGTTCTAAATCTTTGTAAAAAAAATTGGGGCTAGGCTGTATAGAAGAGTTCAGCTGGTGGCCAGCTTTTTTTTAGTTGGTCTTGTCTTGGGGCTGGCTTGCGGTGATTTCAAGGAATTTTCAACTGTCTTGAACGGATGGATTTTTTATGCAAGATAAAACATGCATACATATATATAAGCTTATATGTAATGTTTCTTTTTGTTGCAATTATTGTTACATATTCATCTCATAAGCATTTTATTATTACTGCTTCATTCTTGGTGGAATGAGATGTCAGCGTTTTTTCCTTTGTCGAAAGAACTCACATGAAGACACGATGAAGGTCACAAAAATAACTTCATCTAACCAAGTGCGTTTTTTTCTCTCTCTCTATCAGTAGCACAGTCAAACCGCATTCGCAACACTTGTCAATTCAAGACTTTTTAAAAAGAGATCCTTCATACTCTTGATTGTGCTCTTGAATAGAAAGATTGTATTATTTGGGACTTGTCGAAAAGTGGGTACTTATTGTCTCAATTTGGTTACAAATTCATATGTTCAAAACATGTAATATAGTAATATGAAAATGTGTACTACACACGCACATAACACACTAGACCAGACATAGATGAAAATGTCAGAAAAAACAGAACGAGTAAAAGGTCATTATGCTTCTGTTTTTATTATCATAGTGCTCATGTTGTTGTATGAATCGTGATGATGACTAATATTCAATTAAGAGATGATTGTGTGAATTTTGTAGCCACCACGATCATCCATGCATTTTATGCTACCGCAACCCGCAACTGCCAACTGCGCAGTAACTATCATCGCTCAACCCAAAACCATACAACATAAAACATAACGCACAACGGTTGTTGAACAGTTGAGTTCTTTGTTTGAAAAAAATGAAAGTCTATACCAACTTGAAAATGTTTATTCAGTTCTACCAATAATTCTACCTGTGGTGAGCTGTGGCTGTGAGATACAAGGATATTACGTGTGATTATTGATGATGACAATATGTGAATGTTTTTTTTGCTTACCTGCAGCAAAATGTAATGCCGTGCTCCGTCTTCCTGAGTTATCTCTGGCGTTCACATTCCTCGGACTAGCCATTTGTTTCACCCTCGTCAAGTCACCGGCCTTGCAAGCTTCAAACAAATGCTTTAGCTGATCTTTTGCAGATATTGGAGTTGATACTGAGGAATTGGAAGTACTTGTGCAAACATTGTTGCCATGTCCGGAGCTACAACTACTCCCAACGCCACCCCCACTATTACCATTTCCTCCCCCAGTGCAACCATTACTAATACTGCTCACAATGCTCATATTTCCTGGGGACATTTCCCGGATTTCTCTTAACGTTCCGTGACCACAACCATTTGCACCATTGACACAACCATTTCCTCCTACCATACAACTTCCAACTCCATTATTTCCACTGGATCCATTCATCAACATGCTGTGAAGGCAAGATAAACTCGTGCAAGTAGAGTTGGTCATGGTGGAACTGGAAACTGAGGATCCATAACCTACCCCTCTTTCCACTCCAATATTATTCATAAGTCTTTCACCAGTTGAGGTGATTGTGGAGGATGAAGATGGTGGAGGTGGGGGTGGTAGTTGCATTCCAGCAGCGCCCGTGATTGAGCGACATGGGCTGCTACCACATTCAGATGGAGTGTCCAACCCTCCATTTCCCCCTCCACAGAGACAACTTGAGCCGGAGCAGTTGTTATTTAATGATATGCTTCCATTAGAACCGGGGCAGTTGCATGAGCAGCTTCCACCACTGTAGTTTAAACCAGAGTTGTTTGAACTACTTCCTGATAAAGAGGTACAGGGACAGGAGAGGCTGTTGTGGCTGCAGGAATAGCCTGATGTGTTTAAGTGGTTACTACTGCTTCCATCCATTTTCAAGCGAGTATAGAGGTGATTTTTAACTTCCGGTTTTTTTATTTGAGAGAATGAGTATTCTGTCCAATGAATGGGAAGCTAGAACCAAATGACTTTTTGTGGGACATTAATGAAGCGTAGCGTTGAGTTTAACGTAGATAATTTTTGTGGTTTATTTGTTTGAGAATAAAATGTTGTGAAAGTAATGTAATATCGATTATCGACAATTTTCCAAGAGTAAAAATTGATTTCGCGAGTAGTTTATCGTACAAATATTATCATGTTGTGTAGCGATATATAGGATATTCCATGAGGTGATGTGATAATGGCTTATTAGTTTAAAATACACGCGAAAAACATAACTTTAAACACTTTGTTGCGTGTGATGTATTGATATACAATAAATATGATGATAATATAACACATTCATTTAAAACACAGAAATCATTTCGTTTTTTTCGTATAAAATATAACGCTAAATCATTCCAGGAGATAAAATTCAGTCTTTACAAAAGCGTTTTTACAATTTAAATAAATTAGTTAAAACAATTGATTTGATTGGTCACATCCACTAATATCACATAAAGGGTCGCGTGTTCTCCGCAAAAATAGTTCAATATCTTCCTTTGTTTCCTTATTCACATCCCATCAGTACTGCATCTGATGTATATCTTCTGTATTTATTAAGGCTAACAGTTTTGAATGTTGCCTTTTTGTGATCCCAAAAAGAGAGCTTGAGTTTCAACCGTGTCGAGTTGATCAGTAAGCCATTGATTTAGCTATACAGTTCTCCCGTTGTAGTTGACTTTTCTCATAGTTTTCGCGTGTGAAGTTCGCATGTTAAATTAGACTTTACTTGCTAATCAATCAGCTATGAAGCACAACGAAATTTTAACCAAGTTTTGTAAGAGAACCAACTGTTTTAAAGCCATGTATGGCGCATATCGCCGGCCAATGAACTCAGAATCAGGCGTATTTTAACTTCAAATGATTTTTAAAACGTCTTACAATATTGCACATAAAATTTACATACATAAATTCCTTCCAGCGTATTTGATTTGTCAGGTTAGGTTTCTTTTCTTCCTTAAAAAATTGTGTTACTGTGTTGTTGCTTTTATATGGGATGATGTGATTTGATGATAATATTATATGTTGAGCAGGCTGCGTTGTGTTCTAAATTGATTGTTGCAAGTTGTAAAAAAAGTGTTTTCCTTGTTATCTGAGATCCGTTTTTAATAGTGTAGGGATGGGCTCAAAAGTCAGGGTTGCCAGACAAGAGTTCACCCCATTGGGTTGTAATTGTAATATCTGAAAAAATAAGGAAAAAATCATGAAGAACTTGAGGGCAAAATTAAAGATTTTTTTACACAGAAAAAACGTTGCATAAAACAGTGTTTCAAACTTTCAAAGTCAAAAACGCACTGTGAAATACGGTTTTTGGCTGAGACCAAATAATTTTTTTTAGCTGCAGAGAAATTCTGCAGCCAAATTCTGCAAAAAAATATTCTTCCTTCTTTTACTAATTTACCAATCAATCTTTTTCTTTGATTATGATCCTTAATTAGTAAATATGACTTGGAGCGATTTCATGCAGAAAGAGTTCAATATTATTGTGATCAATTCTTTTTTATGAAGAAAAAAAACACACAAATGCCATTTTTACGTTCCACTTCTTTACAATGCTTGTAAATTGTAACAAAGGTGAGATCAATACAGTTGATTTAACTGTATCCCAAAAACGATACCATTATTAATATATTATTATTGAAATTTCGCGTGGGTGCATACAGTATTATTAGTTGAAGATCATTTAAAATATTGTTTGATGCAGAGCTAAAAGTTAATAATCATAAAACATTTTTTTAAGGTTAGGTAGTCACCTTCATTCATGTAAAGAACTTGTATATTAAGTGCAATTCAAAAAAAATGGATGAATGGGCAGCTTTGATTTTGATATGAACAACAATAATTTTTATAAAGATAAAATGTTACAATGTAAACGTATGTATGAGAAGATGGTCATTTTATGCATGGATATTAAAGTTTATTGTTGATTTCGCTAGAAAAATGGCATGTCCACCATGATTAACAGCTATCGGCGATAATAAACTTATTTTATATATCTGTACTTAAAATGAGAGTGACCAAGACCAATGCAATGCCCTTTGACTGTGCTAGTAAAACATAACGGTACAAAATTATGGGATGCTTGACATTTACTAGGAATACATTAAAAGGAGTGCACAGCAGATGATAACACACCTTTGTGAGTAATGAAAAGAAATATCAATAACTTTTAACAGTTCGGGTTCTCATAGAAGTACGAAGGGTGAAGGGCCACTTATAACTTACTTTTATGCTGGAAGCACATAAAGAAGAGGAAAACGATGAGGATATTATTAATTTTTGCATGATGATTTAACGATTGGGCTTGTCATTGTTGGCAGTTGGCAAAGCCTTTTCAAAAATGATATGACGAAATCAGACTGACAAGGATTGTGTGAGATATAGAGGGCATTATCAATTAGAAAATGTTTTAAAAGCAGACTGGTTGATGGTTGATGATCCTCATATACTTTCTGAATGAAAGAAACTGATTGATAATTAGTGCGACGATAATTAACAGTGTCAATCTGTGCATAACTAATTATGCACTGGTGTGATATGTTATCATTATTACCATACTATTATTTCAATTATCAATGTTATAACCATGCGTTGCTGCCACCAGTGCCACCCAACCTGCAGCCTAGAAGATAAGAAGGTATCTTGACGTGGTACATATATAAATTATATTCTACTTCGTTGTCTTTATCATGCCGCTTTACTATAAAGCGCAAATAATATAAGACAATTCTCTCTGAAGTCAAACCAGCACCAATCTTAGGTAGGTATTAGACCAAGCACGGAAGCATATATATAACGTCACGTCATGCCATCATCATCGTCATTATTTGAAAACAGTGTGCTTTATATATTATAATATTTGTACCAAAGAAGTACAGGCACAATTGAAGACTGTAAATGTTTATCATTATCATTACTAACAACAACACAGTGTGCGTGAATTTGAATACACTTTTTCTATATAATATTGTCAGTTGGCAGTAATAATGAAAACCGCTTCGGCAAGTCTTCATTTCTTCTGATTCAACTTTAACTTTACGAAGTATACACCCAACTGCAAATCATCATCATCGTGATCATCACATCATACTCGACAGCAACTGGCAACTGTTGCTGTGTTGCTGTTGCCGTCGTCAATAACTTGGTCTTCGTCATCACCGCATCGCCAAGAAAAAGAAATGAAGTTTACAAGTAAAGTAGCACATGGGAAAGCTTTGGACACATCATAATAACTACCAATAAATTTTATATCAAATCAAATATCGATCCATAATATGAACAATGCAATGGGATAGACATTGACTTTATCTCTTCATACTTTTTTCATGCTTGTATATATTTTGTACTTTTCGTAATATGCACATTTATTTGGTATAAAATTTATAGTATAGCTTTAAACACCGCAGAAGATATGATTGACCGATTCAGAATGAGAAGAAATCATGCCTCAAAGCTCATTTTCGTATTGAGGTCCACGATTACGATACTTTTTGTGTGCAGTGCTACTGATGATGACCAGTAATAATATAAAAAAAAAGTCTGTTCGTCTTCAGCCTTATTATTTTTATCATGTCTTTAGATTTACTTCTGCATCTTTAGCTCGGAGCTGTGTTCTTTCTTAGCTTTCTAAAAGTAAGTGCGTTACTTCAGGCCTTCCTTAAAAAATCTATCCCTACTCTCAACATGAGACATCTGCTTTACCAAAGCGAAAAACTGGTGATGTGATGTGATGATGCAGAAAGAAACTGATACTCATATGTCGAGCTCATGTCCGATAAATAATGTATCAAGCTCGTTAATGATGATGATCGGTGAAATATAATGAATGCCAATTTTCATGTCATCATCACCGTCACCATCAATTCAGTGCTAAACTTAAAATGCTGATGATAGAGAATATATCCTATCATCTATAATGTATAACCTCTGATCATTTTTTCGTAACACTTTTTATACTGACTCCAATTTTTTCAATGTTTTTTACATTATATTTTGTGCATTGAAAAGAAAGGGATAAAAAATGGAGTGTGCATAAAAATTAGGGCAAACATGGCAGTTACAAATGAAACAAAATAACCTTTGTCAAGAATAGGAAGTAAGTTCTAAAGTCTTGATTATGTAGGTGTTTACTTAAATTGTAAGAAGTGGATGGTGATTTGAACATCCTGCTATATACATTATGCATAATATTATGCACGTTTCTACTTTGGGTTATGCTGTTTTGCAGTATATGTAGGTATAATGTTCAGAAAACGTTACAAATAGGTGTACACATTTTTTGACATTTAACTCTAAACATAGTGGAGCTTAAAGATTCGTCTAGTTCTGTATCATGCATAATATATAATGCTTGTAGTTGTTTGTAGCAAATTGAAATACAAATGATGCAGAGCAAATCACCATTTTCTACGTGCATATCATCCCAACTTCTTCAAGACAACAAAACAGCAAAATATGCCAAAAGAGCTACCCTATTTAGGTACATATTATCATTTGAGATCCGTACATATTACTTATTTACTGGTTCATTTTGCACAAAACTACATGATGTGCTATGCATCATTAAACTGCATGATATTTTGCTAGTCTTCACAGTGGGACTGCCCTGCTCTCCAATTGTTGACTTGTCTGGTTCAGGTTTGGGCTAGGTAATAAAGGAAGGCTGTGTACATCATCAACAAATCATATAACATAACCATTGACACGTAAAACAACCGTCGTAATGTGTGAGCAAAGTAACTTGCAAGGGATTTTGAAGAGTTTAAAAAATCCAAATGAATTTTACATGTCATGTTGGTCGTTTTACCTACAGAGAGAGTACACATTTACAAATATCAGAGCATATTATTCTATTCTGATTTCTGGTTGTTAAAAAAACGGTTGTTAAAAACTACCTTCCTCAACCATTTAGGGCGAACCATCTTGTCAGTCACTGGGCTATTATCTTCAAGCTATAAATATAAAAATGCATATAGGTTCTTCTTGTCATGTCATTCTCTTAACATTTTGTCTGTACCGCATATAATAATAGTTGATATAGTGTACTTGCATAGTTTGCAGCATCACTTGCGGAAATTTTAAAAAGCTTGTTCAATCATTTGCTGTTTCAGCAGTTCCGTGAATTGTAATGTGATAATTTTACATCTTATTAACATAAACATAACGTAACAGGATATTAGTAATAAGTGAACGGGAAGGAATTCTAGTGTATACCCACAGGATGATGACAGGAGGAAGATTGCATGCGTCTACTTTAAATATTAAATATTTATTCATTTGTCCAAGATGCCGTTTCTATTTTTGGAATCAGTTTATACAGTGTCATACAGGATAATAGAAGGTGGATATACTAAATTAATAGATATGAGGAATTTTTTAATGTTAAATACCGCATTACATTCATTTTTTAAAAAACAATGTTGAATCGAAATCATGCGTATTTTTCTCTTTCTATCTAGATCCGTAGGTATATTTTCTATGAAAATTGCGAGAAAAACAAAGCCATAATAACACAACCGTGTATTTTTCCGTTCAATCATGACTGTTTTGCTAAAACGTTTATATTCACATAACATGCATGCCAAAGAAATACTAGAAATGGCCATAAGGCATAAATCAGCAATAACCATAATGTAAACGTATACAATTTTACTGAGAATGGGTACCAACCAGCAAAGCAATCATCCTCATCATAATAAGACTTCAGACCATATCAGATAACTGCCTGTTGAAATTGTGCATGTTCTCCATTGTTTTAATTTCATAATATTTACAGTTATTCCTTCTTCTTCTTCTTCGGGGAAAAAAGTTTAGAGCGCTTTGAGCATAATATATAGTAAAAATGGAGCATCAGAGAGACCGTCGATAACACAAAGACGAAGACACATGGTAATCATTATTTTCCTTAAGTCTTCCTCTATTTTCAACTCACTCACTCACGTTGGCTTGACCATTAATAGGTTACTGTGAACTGTGAATTCATATGAATTTCTTATATTGTGTGTCTATATCTACACGTAATATGCGAAACCAGGAAAAACACACGCGCTGTCAAAGAGTAAACATGACAAAGGGATGCGATATGATTATGTGTAAATATAATATTGCAAAAAAATTGCATCGCGTACTTGGTTTGACAAGGCTAAAGAAAAACTAGAGCTGCCATGTACTATAATTTCATAGTTGATCCAAGTCTTAAAATATATTTCATGTTATTACCGTATAAGTATATAGGTAGTTTTAAACATAACAAGAGAATAGCATTAGCCTCACTCAGCTTACATAAAAATTGAGACAAAGGAGAAAAATGCTTACCTTTTTATGCAATTATGGGCAATTGTCTACGCACACGTACTAAACTAGCTTATATATGTGTTTACTACTGCTTGGTTTAATGTACTTCTTGGCTTTGGTTTGGTTCTCCTTTCAAGTAGTTGACCTCGGTTTTGACAATGTCGGAAAATTTTTACTGCATTGTTGGAGTAGAGAACTAGTACATATAGATAATATGCTCATCCATTTTTTTATTTACACTACTTAATATTCCTATCTTGGACTTTTAAAGGGCTCATCATGGTCATGAAGATCACCATATTTGAGTAACTCAGCGTTGAGCATTGTGGTCACCAAATTGATGGTGTTCCTGATGATGATAATGATTGTGATGATAAGAGCAATATAATGATTGTGATTGTAGCGGTAGTGGTTGTTGGAGCATTGTTTTGTTTATCTATATTTATGTCTTGTTGCCTTTTCCTTTTCTTCTAAAAAAATGGAAGAAGGAACAAACGCTGTCTGCTGAGAAATTGGTGCTTTTAAAAAGGTGTTCTCGTCTCACACAATGCGCCGTGTGTCAAAGCTTTTAAGTACATTGGTGGTGAAGCACTATATACTAAAATTCATATTTACAAGCTTGTCACTTGTCAATCACACCAAAACAACTTGTCATCCTCATTGCACTTCTTGTGTGTTTGACATCATTCATTGTGAGCTTGTGTCTAACTCACAATGACTAGGGGGACAAGCTTTACTTCCTAATTCCTGAAAGTTAAACAGTTTTGTTTAATTAATTATTACGTCTGATTGAAAGGAGATAATTGTATAGTGGAGTGGATTTATGAGGATCAACATTGAATATCATATTTTCTCACTGATTTTTCAAGTAGATAAACAAATACATATATAAACAAGTCCATTTTTGAATAACCTAGATGCAAATTTTAGCTGACCCAGACAAAAGTCGATAAAAATGCTGGTGTACAAGAATAATAATAATAATGTACATAAAACTCTAAAATCTCATTCATATACTCAGTGATGTGATGGGGATGACGAGAAAAATAAAGGTTTATCGTTATACATTTTGTATATATTATAAGCAAATTCGAGAATCCTGTGTGTCGCGTGCGAATAAGTTAAGTCAATCATTTGAACATGTTGATCACATGCTTTGAGCGATAATGATCATCATCATGAGGGTCTAGTCTCTGTTTGTGATGTGTCTGCTGAGTATATGTAATCTAACTGAAATTGTTGACTATCAAAGCTCACTCAGTCATTTTATCTTTCCTTTGCAAAATGACCAGTATTATCACAAGAAGTACTTATCAGAACTCACAACTGTTTATGACTCTTCTTCAGTAAATAATACAAACTTAGCAATATATACTATCATTAAAAAATGACAAATATACATAATTCATATACATATTATTATACTATCTCTCTGTATAACCTGAGCTTTGGGAAAAATCATGAATGAAATTAATTGCAATGGATAAAGTACGAGGGATATGGATATATAGGGCACAATTGGCATTGTAGTCTTTATCATATCATACAAAATTCGATTCGCAATGGTCGATGGCAGAGAAAAAAATGTTTCTCTTTCTTTTACAGCCAAACCAAACCAAACTACAACCACCCTACCTACGTTTATATCACGGCGCGCAGGGGCTGGGTGCCAACTGCTGCCTATAATTTCTACTGAATTGCAAAGATATCAGAGAGAATAATGCATGCACATATGAAAATTAAAAACTTTCCGTGATACCTATAATCCCTTAATTAGCATAAAACACATCTGTGAATTTCACATCTGTCGTGTTGATATCATCGAAGAGGTATATAATAATTTAGAATCTAAGACTGATGAGTGAAGGCATGTGCATGTCTTGTCTTGTCTCTAGATATATTCCTGTATATATTTATTATGCTTTCAAATTTTTAATCGCGTCCGCACATTCTAATCTAGACTTGACGCTTTCCATATATGCCCATTACAAACTACTAAATACACATGAATATATATAATATATTCAGCTAATTTAGAAATACATAGAAATGAAAGCAGTTGGGCAGCCACTACGAGTGACGAGTCGGTCTCGTCTTGGTATTCATGAAATAAATGTATTCACAATTGGTTTTTGTTGTAGTTTAGTAGTTGTAGTGCCGGTTCGATCGAATAAACTTTGTAGACAGACGTGACACGGTGATCTTTGATCTTTCATGTTCTCCCGTGTGTTTCGTATTACAAGGAAGCCTGATTATGAAAATGATGGGGCGTATATATAAAACACTGAATATAAAATTGTACCATTAGGGAATTACCCTCATCTCATCTCCATCGCCATCGCCTTTTTCTGTGTTGGCCCAAATACGCTTCT
>JAANSM010004517.1:0-11235 GCA_036850725.1 Orchesella villosa
CTAAAACCGAAAGTAATTTTTCAAAATAACTTACGTTTGAGGGCATGACAAATGGATATAACGACAAAAGGATATTCCAACAATGGAATATCTGGAAAGATGCACTGCGTCTCTAAAATGCAGTCATTCACAAATATTTTACCGATAAATTCATTAGAGCATGAAGCTAATGTCTCGTAGACTATCAAACATTGAACAATAAGAGAATAAAACTTGGACCACGACTTCATTATTCTGTACTGCATAGTTCGAAGTGACAATTTACTATGTAATTATTGACATATTTCAGTTTGTTTGATCAGAATTCAGGAATTGGTATTTATTTTACACACACTAAATTATAAACTACGTTCAAAGTTTCTTGGAATATCCTTGTTAAATCGAACCTTTGCATTCTCAATGCGTTGCACAACTTGGAATAAATATAGTTAAATATCTGTCTCGACGAATTATGCATAGTTGTATGACACTTATGACACAAGCGGTCGCTCCGTTATACTTATATGAGTAGCAAAATCTTTAAGCATTCGGTGGATTTCAATTAAATAGATCTGTTTGAGAGTTTTCTTTATTCAGTAAATGGTTACTTGTAGTAAAATTCGCTTCTGAACCACAAGGGCTAGCTTATTGATATAAATTGGGATAACAAATCAAATTAACAACCAAATAAAATGGGTGCGGGGAAGCAGTAGGCAATAAATATAACTATAGATAGCTTATGTGTAAACTTGACGCTATAGTACAAACAAGAATGGATACAAGTGGACATTCATTGAAGCTCATTAGCCAACAGCGTATTTCATAACCGTTGAATTACTTTGAGTACAAAATACCTCTCTCTATAATATCAATAAGTTTGCCAGACGACAATTAATACACAGGTCGCAACATCGATTTTTAATATTCTCCGTTTAGTACATTTAATAGCTTACTTTCAATAACACACATCACACATGCAGTTCATAAATTAGTAATAACAAATTATGTCATTTTATACTGTTATAGGAGCTCATGGATGTCACACAGATGTAGATGGTTGGAAATCATAAAATAACTTTAATGCAAAATGCATATATCTTTCGATAGCGTTCAAATCTGCCTTCAGGTCATCATATTTTATGCATATCGAATTTAGGTAATTTAATAAACCTAGCTGTCATTAGCGTCATTAAAGCCTATGAGACTGGCCGATGACCCGCTACGTAACATTTTCGATCACATTCATATACATGCTATAGTTTACAAATAATTGGCATCTTTTTTATTGAATACAAACTTTCACTCTGTAAATATATTGATTGTTCACTAAAATACATATGCTTTATATACGACGTAGTAAACTAATCTTAACTTAAATTTCAATGTACTGCGCAGTTCTAAATAAGATTGTTAATATAAATTGGCTTTGCCTAATGATGTGATTATGACTTAAGTTTTTTTTGTTAGTTTATTTATGAATTGGCATTTTTTTTGCAAGAATTAGATGAAAATTTGGAATTCGTTAAGGTTTCTAATTCAGATTGAGTTTATTATGGACAAACGTGTTAAGCTGCACTAGATTTAAGTAAACCCTTGTTTACTACTATGATGGACATTGGACATTCTTCTTAAAAGTTAATAGGTACATGCCAAGCAGGCCCTCACTGGCTATTTACAACTCACTGGATATTTTATTTTCTACACCTTAAAATCTCAAAACACCAAACCAAAATGGACACAGCAAGACCAGTAGAATTCAAAACAAATACGGAGTACACATGATGAATGTTCAATGGCTGAGTACCACTTTCTACATCATCATCATCAGATAAATTCCTTTCTTTCATCATATTGTGGACAATGATGGGGGCAACGATCTTATAATAATTCTTTTCTAGGTATTGGTATCTCATCCAAGTTCCACAAGTGAAGCCCCACTTGATAGCATCCAAAACAAAATGTAATCTTGTTGCACCGGGAGCTACTGAAATATACCTGATCTCCGACAATACCTTACCCAGAGAAGGCTTGATTCTTCTGAGAAACCGATAGGTAATTCTCAGGTATTCTCTGCCTTTCATCCATAAATTTAGTTTGTCATCATATGACAAAGCAGCAAAGAAATGCTCATTTTCATACGGATCTTCTATTATTTCACCGTATCGTCCTTTATTATGTTTATTATCATAAACGACACTCCCGTTAAACTCTAAATTAAGGTAATTGGCCGGACTAGTTAAATTACGAATAATCCACATTTCGTTTTCCACCCCGTTTAGAACAAAGTTATCTATCAAATGATCATTTTTGATTGGAGCCCACTCTGAAGTACAAACCACGTAATTTTTTGTTTTGTTTAATTCTTCAAAAGTATCTGGAGTCCATTGGTGAATGGGATAGAGAATGCCAAAAAGAATCATTCCGCCATATGATGACATGATCACTAGCCGAAGTATCCCGTTCATGAAATCCAATAGGTTTTGAAATCTCCTTTCTATTTTGAAGGCCACCGTCTGTAACTCATGGAAAGAGGGAAAATCCTGTCTACCTGGCGCTATAATTTTCGGAATTTGACTGCTTCCATACATAATCGCTAGCGTGAATACGATTATCATCCACAAGGTTTGGGGAAACGGTCGAAAAATAAACATCCATGTTTCTGGACGTCGTTTCAGGACAACAAAGGATATTTGAGGATTTGCATAGTAAACCACGTGGGATCCATCCGGAGGAAATGCAGAGAGGATGTCATCCCGTACGAAGGAACCTCTAAGCCAATAAATATCTGCATTATTCCAATACCCCTCAAAGGGAAGATTGTAATATTCAAACACATCACAGAAGATTCGGTCATATGCATTATAGTCTTTTGTAAGCGATTGCAGTTTGACATAAATATTATCATGTTTGCATTGATTGCCTCCGCCGCTAATTATTCGGTACCACAAACGGTTCCTGACTAAATCAGTAACATTTTTATGACGATTCTTTTCTTTTTCAATCGATTTCGGTAAGTGGTAATCAAGATATAGAAGTTGTTTGTAAGCTGCAATGGATTCGTAAATAATTATGTCATCTTCATTCCATCTTGTTCGGAGATATTCAAGCTTGAATGCATCTTCAGAATAGTGATCATAGTCTTCCTTGTAAATTTTAGCGTTCAACTTGAAAAAATAACGTTGAATGGATGTGATCATCAATCTTTCATAAATTGATAGGAATATTTCCATTTGCTGGTCGTCTTTGATGTTAGCGAATTCTATGCGATATGCGTGAGATGTAAAGCGGGGTAATTGTTTGACTTCCATTGTCTCGTTGTGTTCCTTAATGGAATCGATACCTGATATGTGATATGAATTTATTCAATAATCACGCTTATTTATTTAAAAATTAGATTTTCAATTTTTATTTGTATATAGATATTTATATACCAACTTACGTTTTTGTGCATGACACATGGAAATAACGACACATGGATATTTTGGTGATGGAATATTACCTGGAAAGATATACCACGTCTCCAAAACACATTCATTAACAAAAATTTCGCCAAGAAATTTGTTGGAACTCAAAGCAAATACCTCAGATACCATCAAGCGAATGTAGGAAAATAAAATTTATTTTATGCGTTAAATCCATTGTCACAGTATATTAGAAACTGTTTAGTCAATGCCATCTCAGAAACTAAACGTTTCAGCCGTAAGATTTACTTTTAAGAACAGGGAAATTGGGAATTAGGTTGAATGAGTATTAAGTAGATCATCTAAAGAAAAGCGTGATGTATTTAGTTCAGTCTTCAAACAAATAAGGTTTCGTTTCCATAAGTGTGGAAATAGGGTGTGCCTTAAGCATTCATATATAGATAGAGTATTAAGTGGATCATTTAAAGAAAAGCGTGATGTATTTAGTTCAGTCTTCAAACAAATAAGGTTTCGTTTCCATAAGTGTGGAAATAGGGTGTGCCTTAAGCATTCATATATAGATAGCTTCATTGTCAAAAAAGCAAGAGAAAATGCAAAAAAAAATCATCAATATCATCGTAAAAATATCTTCAGTTTATTTTACGAGTGCATCAACTCTCAAATCAACAACTCAGCAAAATGGCAAAATTTGAAGGTGACACCATGAACCTGAAATCAGTTGCTAGCGCGTGGTTTTCTTTTGAGTCAGCATATATTGATTTTACAATGAGCTTCTTTTTTCACCAATTGGTCACCAGTGAAGGAGTGTTTGTTCAGCGGAGAAGGTGTGTCAACTCCAGTTTTATTCAAAATTGTGACAGCCAAAATGTTTTCTCTTTTACACGCGTTCAACATGTCACAACATCAGCTATGAACTTTTAAAGAATATTTATATAAGCATAAAAATTGAATAAATGCAAACAATGCAATGGACTCAATGTGAAAATGACGTAGATATTGATTAAAAAAAGCAAAAGAACACTGAATAAAACGTGACAATGGATAAAGGGAGTGTTTCCTTCCTCTTTTCTTTTACTTTTATGACACACCTCGTCTTTTGCAACAAAAATACAAACTTTCAGCTAAAAAAATTCCACCTGAAATAACAATCCCAATACCAGCAACAACAAAACTTGCTACCAAATCTTGTAACAATAATGGACGACTCGAACCATAATGATGTTCTTCAGCAATCCCAAGTTCATTCAACAATCTAGCAACAATGATGGGCGCAACGTTTTTATAAAAGTTTTGTTCAAGATACCAATACCGCATCCAAGATCCCATTGTATAAAGTCGTTTGATGGCATCCAAAAGAAAATGCATTCTTGTAGCTCCAGCTGCAACTGAAATGTATCTCATTTCTGGAAGCACTTTGTCATTTGCCTTTTTAATTCGCTTCAAAAATGGGGCCGTAACACTTAAAAATTCTCGTCCACTTATCCATAAATCCATTTTGTCATCATAGGTTAAAGGAGCATAATAAAATGCTTTGTCTTTATCGTCTTCCATGAGATAGTCTGTGGGTGAGTGATTTGTCCTCTCATTCCATCTTTCAATAGGAATCCCATTTAGAACAAAATTGTCTTGAAGATTAACAGCTTCGACGGGTGAAACGAATGCGATGGCTGGTCTATAATTAGTGGTCTTATTCAATTCTGAAAATGTATCTGGGGTCCAGGGAAATAGGGGATTGATTATTCCATAAAGTATCATTCCTGTGTATGCTGCAGTCAGTTTGGTTTGTAGAATTCCAAAAAGTAAATTTATGTTGGATTCGAATCGCTTTGACATGTTTGTTTGGTCATTTTCAACAGTACTCGTATTTATAGATTCAGTTGAAAAAGGAATCACTGCATTTCTAAGCTGAATACCTAAGAGCCCGTTCACTACAGGTGAATAGAAATTAAAAATGCATAAGAAAATTGAAACGGTACAAACTAATATAATCCACAAAGGCCTAGAGAAAGGTCGAAAGATGAAAGTAAACGTGAGAGGTGGTTGCTGCATAAGAAAGTATGATATATGCGGAGACGCGTAGTAAAGAACGTGTGAGCCTGGATCAGGAGGAAATGATGAGACTAAATCATCCCGAAGAAACCTTCCTCGAAGCCAATACAAATCCCAGAGGTTCCAATAAGCATCAAAATGAAGATTGTAGTAGTCAAAAGCGTCACAAAATATCCTATCATATGCGTTGAAGTTTAAAGTAAGAGATTTTAGCTTATCGAATTTTGTGGGATGACGACAAGTTTGCCTCCACCCGCTGTACATGGTATAAAATAAGATGTCAGCACTGAAATCACTGATATTCTTATTCCGATTCATTTTTTCCTCTAGCGATCGAGGAACTTGATCATTTAGAAATGAGAGTAAGCGGAGTAGAGACACGTTGGAACCGAGTAAGATTAAGTCGTCAATGTTCCAGCGAGATCGGAGCACCTCCATTTTGAATGCGGGTGCGTCAAATTGGTGAAACTTTTTGATGAATTTGCTCATTTTATAATCAAAGTATTGGTGTTGAATTGCAGTCAATGAAAGCTTTTCATAAAATATTCTAAAGATGTCTGCCTCTTCGTCGGTGGAAACGTTTAAAAAAGTGATGTGGTATGCGTGGGAGGAGTAGTGGGGCACTGGTAGCACCTCTGGATTTTCAGAGTAGAAATTCCCACTTCCTTCAATAGATTAAAAAATTAATTTTACCAAATGAGTTTTTATCATGAAATCCTAAAGGTAGAATGTTTTTGTTTATATTCATTACCATCGGGTCTTCCTAAGATGTTGCAAAGGGAAACAATCACATTTGGAATTGGGGGACGTTGAGCTGCAGTATTTGTAAAGGGGTCATTTCCCGGATTTAAACAGTTGAATACGTGGATATTCGCTAGATATGCTTTATTCGAGATTACTCTTTTTCCATCTAACGAAAGGAAAAGAAATGTAGAAACTAGAAGATGTGGCATTCTCATTTAAGCATGAGGAACTGACACTGGTACTACATTTACTGACACTGGAAATTCTGTGGAGACTTTAAGTTCATTGCCAATGCCATCAATGCCATGGTACAATTGGTACTGCAATGGTAGACCTCAATTTGTCGACATGTGGCACTAAAAATTATTTCGCATAGAATAAACGTGTTTCGCAGTTAATTCGCATTGGTTAGCTAAATGATAAAATGAGAATTGTTATTACGATAATTCACTGAATTCATTAACGCAATAGGTTGCTCCACAGTGATTATCTGTCTCTTCCTCTCTTTATTATAGAAGTTTTGACCATCATGACCCTATTTGAAGCACGCGTGTAATTGGCTCGTCCAATCCCACAAAAACATTTCTTTCATAGCACATGCATGGCACTTTATATGAAGAAATAGAAAATATAATCGGTCCGTGTACCACAATATAATGCGTTGGGCGTAAATTCTATTTGTGTCAATGTGATAGGTATGTATTTTAGCTTGCAATTAGCAATTGAAAGGGAAACTATTTTAACATGCTTTTTCAGAATATGCCGTTCCAAGCATTTTTGTAGCTTTCTTTACGACGAATTGCAACAGACGAACAAGGTACATGCGTATTATGTTCTAACAAGTGGTAACGTGCTGAGAAAACTCTTTCATTTTATGATTAATTTTTTATCAGGTTTGTTGTTTGCTATGCAGAAAATGAAAGCAAGCCAGCAAAAGTCTGCAAGCGTGAATGCATAACGAAGAAATGAAACATGTTGGTAACCATTTTGATATGCAATTAAGACGTTCAGTTCTGATAAACATTTTATTTGATAATTTATAATTTGATTTGTATTGAATTTTCATAAATATATTCAGATCATCGTAGCATGCAACGATGTTGATGTCCTTGACTTAACAACAAGAAATATTGTTCTTTGCAAGCAAAACCGGAGCAATGCGGGTGCCCTGCTTCTATCCACAACATGGAATGGTCCCAAGTAAATCCGTAATGGTAACATCGACGTTATGTATTTTCGAAATATTCCACCTCGATGAACAGGCCAACTGTTAACGGAAGCCAGAAATTGTTGAGAAAGTAGCAAGCCTGTGCTAGCAACATCAAAAACAGCAACGATGAAGAGTACAATTTCAATCAAAAGGGTGAGTGAGAAAAAGTATATGAATGTTGGAAGTTGTCCCTGAGAGACCACAGCAGTATATAGACTAGCCATTATGATTCCTGTTGAACAAATTTGACATGATGGCAATAAGTACTCACAAAAATCGTTCAAAGCTGTGGTCAAAATTTGGCAGTGACGATAAAACTGTAAAAGTTTTAGCTGTTGACGAAGTCCCAGTCCTTGAGTTTTGCTATAAACGCTACAAATAAATTCAGAGTTATACTTTTTTATCATATAACTTGTGTTTTACTTCGTAAATATAAAATGATTATAACTGAATAAATTAATACCGAATTGCAGCAACGTGTTTATTTATCGTGTTAATAACGACTGCAAATAAGATGGTTTGAAATCCTCCAATAATAAATGTAGGAAATAAAATTATAAATTCAAAAAGGTATGTACTACAATGAAATAGGAAGCTAGAGCAGGAGTCTGGATGAATAATGGCAATCAAGCTGGGGAAAAATTGACGGCATGGAAAGATGAAGGATACGGAAGGGAAAGCAGGACTGATAATTAGAACAGCAATAATAGCTAAAGTTACGATAAGTTCTGGTGATGTTAGCTTGGATTTGGTGGAAATGAATTTTCTCCAGTCTGAAAGAATAAAGAATACGTTGATATACATTTGACGTTTAATACTACTACTCAAAGCTATAATTGGGGTAGAGGTAGGCTGTAAGCTGTGTCCAGTGTCAAACCTTCATTCTGCCTTCTCCCAAAGTGTTTAATGAATCCAAGTAACTGGCACGTTTCGGACGTTCTAGAATGGGATATAACCACACTAAATATCCCTCCTACTTGGAGAGACACGAAGGGAGTGTACAGAAGAAGAAAGGTTGTGGACTCTTTCCCTCCAATGATATCACAGATAAACTTTAAAACTGCAGTTACCGAAATTACTACCAAAGAATATGTGCATAGCTTCCACCTTTTAATTTTGTAATTACTCTTCGTAATGCAAATAGTCTTTGTTTCAAAATTCCAATAAAAAGGCAGAAGGTTCAGAAACTGCCCTATATCAATCAGAATTTTCATAACATCCAAGCTCAACTTTAAAACCATTGTTGTGTGGATGAGCGATATGGTGTTAAGCGAGAGAAATTCTCAGAGGAACAGCAAAGCTGGACTACACAATCAAGGTTATAAAAGAATTAAAAAGCTATCACTTCATCATTTGTGATAATTTGTTTGCTAAATAACTGAGGAAAGATCACAAATATGCAGTTGTAATTATCAATACAGACCGACGAATAATATATATAGGTCTGTAATTTTCTTATAAGTAAACCATGTATTTTCATCTAAATATTGCCTTTCGCTGGGTTGCGCCGAAAAAAGCAAATTTATAAACGATGCTCTGGCTCTGTAGGTAAAGAAATCAGTAAACAGAAAGCCTCTTTCATAATCAAAACCGTCAATCAAGCATAATTAAAAGTTCATAAAATTATCTAAGCTGAAAGGTAAATACCAGGTTCCACGTTTGTAAGTGGCTATAGGTTTATTGTGCAAATCAATGTTGAAAATGTTTACTAAACCCATATTCTACTAGTATAAATATTTTAGTTTTATTGGCTCGTCGTACAATGTGTGAAATGAGAAAGCAGGCAAAAGCACTATTTAATAATTCTACGGCTCAAGAAATTCCGCCATATATATGTCAAAATGTTGAATGTCTATCTGTGTTTAAGTGTTTGTCATCTCATGGAATATTTATACCCAATGGAATAAAGTTACTATACACTTCCAGTAATGTAATACCAACTGAATTATACTTTATAATGCTACTGACTTGACAGTTATTTATTCAAAAACTACATCTTACCTATTTACTCATATTATACAGGTAGATACTTTGATACACAGCAAACTCAAAAGTCAAGTGAAGATCAATTTTTCATTCTGGTTGATAAATTAGCGGCCGTGGTGTGCCGGTGTGCGACGTAGTTATTTATTCATATCGATGCGATCTAAATGAATATTTCAAGCAACTTTATCATTTTATTTTTTCAAAATCTAATCTATGTTATAGAATCCCATCAAGCACCTTTCTGCAGACCAACTTTCTAAAACATACATGGTGAAAGCTAAGAAACAACCAAACCCTTTTATAGCAAATAATGAAAACAAATCATAAATTGTTAACGGTCTCCTTTCATCATCATCCTTCATTTTTTCCGAATTCAAATCCAGCAACAATATTCGATCTACAATAATGGGCACCACATTCTTGTAATAATTTTGTTCAAGATAGTACCACCTCATCCACGTCCCCGATGTAAATACCCGTTTCAACGTGTCAATAAGAAAATGCAACCTGGTTGCACCAGCAGAAACAGAAACATACCTCATTTCTGGTAGGATTTTGTCAGTAGCTGGCTTGAGTTTCTTAAAGAAAGGCACTGTCTGCCAAATGTGTTGCCTTCCTTTCAGCCACAAGTTCATTTTGTCATCGTACATTACAGCCGCATAATGTTTGTCTTTCTCCTCCTCCTCCTTCTCCTTTTTCAGTTCCTTAACCAGATAATCAACCGGCGTATCCTCGGATCTGTTCATAATCATTGATTTATCCACGCCATTCAATTTTCCACTTTCGTTTAAATGTTCTATCATCCCATCAGGCGAAGATTCTGCTGTGCATACATAATAGTTTCGTGTATGATTAAGCTCCGCAAACGTTTCTGGAGTCCATGGATATCGAGGATTGAGAATTCCAACCAAAATCATGCCACCATATGCTGATGTCACAGTGATACGTAAAAGAGCATGGAAAGTTTCGATAGTCCATTTGTGCCGCTCTGCCATATCCTTTAGCTTCCCTCGATCTTCGTACAAAATCATAGAGAATATTTTCTTACTTTTCATTTTTAGTTTTATAATTTGCTCATAAATCCATTCCAATGCAATGTTCAGGTGACGAATGACTTCAAAAATAGTACAGTAGACAATGAGAAACATCCACAAGCTCTTGTTAAACGGTCTCACGACGAATTGCCAAGTTTCCGGATCTTTTTGTAGCACCACAAATGTCAGCTTTGGGGACGCGTAGAAAACGACGTTAGAAGCATCAGGGGGAAAGGTCGATAGGAGTTCATCTCGAAGCAATCGACCTCGAAACCAGTACATATCCAAAACGTTCCAGTAAGGTGTGAATGATCTTTGTAGCCCGTGGCGTTCGAAAGTGTCACAAAATATTCGGTCATATGCATTAAAACCATGGGTCAGGGCTTGCAATTTATGGTACCAAGAATCGTGAATACAGTTGTGATGATAGCCACTGTTTATATAGTATATCATTTTAAGATCTGAAATATTTTTTGCCTTGAACTTTTCCTGGTGCTTTTGAATGGAGATAGGAAATTGGTCATCGTTGTACACGAAAAAGTGGTATGCACCTTCTGATTGATGCATAATGAGTTCATCCAGGTTGTAACGAGATCTCAAAAAATCCTTTTTGAAAATTTCAGCATCGTACTGGGGATGTTTCCGATATCTTTTTGCGTTAAACTCGAAAAAACTTCGTTGGGGCAGAGGTATAATTAGCCTCTCGTAGATGAGTTCGAACATGTAAGCCATTTCATATGAACCAATGCCATCGAATCTGATGAGAAACGCGTGATGTGAGAAGTGAGCAATAGGTTTCACGTTAGTTGTT
>JAANSM010004518.1:0-11234 GCA_036850725.1 Orchesella villosa
TTTTTATGTTGGAAAAATGTTATACGCTTTGAACTTGAGGCAACCATATCAATTCTATTAGAAGAGAAGTTCATAAAACATTGCAACTGTGCACTAGTAGAAGACAGGATAATATGAGTTGTCCTACATGGAGGCTAAATTTTATGCAATACTTTTCCTGAAGGATACATAAAAACGGTTGTCATGAAGGTGCCTAACGATATTTTAGAGAGTACGATTACGCTAATTTGTATTTATGCTCCCCTTGCGGTTTTTCCATCTGACATGTTTTCTAATTACGATTATGGGTTGCATTCTTGCATATTATGTACATATAACATGTATCTTTTTATGAATACACTATCAAGGGAATTGAGAGGCTCATTTGTATCATAAAAGGATGTTATACATACAGTGGGATGAGTATTAAATGCATTTTTCGTGTGCATGTATCCCGATAAGTGCACCATAATAGGTACTTGTGTTCCTACATAATACAAAGGTTTTACAAATAAACAGTCATTGTTGGTTTGGTACCATTTAATTATGGTATATTTAACGAGCCGCTCTATGATGCTTCAAGGAGACAAAAAAAAGTTTTTCTGAATTATGAGTTTTTTTTCTTAAGCTGCTACAATAATACATGTAGATAGATGTATAGTTTGTGTCAGGAAGGGTGGAAAGTGTTCCGGTTTCTTGGTTTTTATGAGAACAGTAAGGATATTTTTACGACAAAATCAAACCACATAAAGTTTTTACAAAAATTCTATTGCAAGACAGTACACTTTTTTATGAAATGTACATATGTATACTATTACACAAAAATCGAGGTAACAGCATTTTTCTGGCATTATAAAATCTAAATATTATGTATTAAAAATGGCAAGATGGGACGTTTGTCTATGAAAGAATTGTCTTAACAGTAATTGAGTATGTGGATCCATCATATTTTGCTGATTATGTTGAAATTGATTTAAATGACTTTTGCTGTCAGATTCATAGCAAGTTCAAAGGCCATTTCATTTTTCGATACCACAGGGTATTAACTTAAAATATTATGAGTTGGCACATACTCCATGTGCGCAATTGGCCTCTGCTATAAATCTTGAATTTTACATTGATCTCGATTACGCATGTGGTCGTTGGACTTACATATGGCAATAGTTAAGCTAGAATGTTGTTATGAAATATTATATAATGCATCCGAAAACATGTAGCTTGTGCTTGTGTTTAGATTGAAAAAACCGATAGCATAGGAAATGTAGAGCGTGGATCACACCTTTTTTCCCAATTTTGGATAGGAGGAGATAAGAAAATCATCTATTTCATCCAATTTTCTTTTTCGAATATAACACTATAATATATAGTGCGATTGCTGTAGTTCTCTATATATTCTTCCCTTCAGCTCATTTCTACATGCTACCAGAAAACACAATATATACAGGGCAGTCATGCATACTTACTAGTTGACCAGAAAAGAGGTGGTTTCTTATCACCTTAACATGGGCAGTAAAAGTAATATATAATGTGCCAGGATTTATTATCGTTGCATGGCTAACAGTTATGTGTTCTCGCTCAAGTCAAGTCTGTCTTTTTTTGTTTTTAAGACAGTTTGAGAATTACTTCATACTCGCATACATTTCACAAAAGCCAGAAGCATATCACTCATATAGAGTAAGAGGGTTGGTGTTGGTAGTGAGCTATATTACATCTCATCTCTCTCTCTCTCTCTCTCTCTCTCTACACAACCCTCCACTAGGGAAACATGAATCATAACTTTCTTTCAGATGTAATATCACTTCTCTCCCTCTACTGCTATTTCACATGATACTCAAGGGCATCGACATTCCACATTGTGTGTATCTCTGAACTCAAAAAGCCTTAATGTATATCAACCGTCCCTATCTTATTCAGAGCACAACAGAGCTACAGGGTTGACCCGTGTGTTCTTTACAACTTGAGCATACCACATATCAGTGACTCTGCATAGTCAACATCCAGGGACTTTTCTGAATGAGCAAGAGATTCATAAATCATTGTTATAATGGGCGATAATAATAATTAGGAATTTTGCATTTCTTTCTAAGGGGGAGGTGCACAATTCACTATGCAGGCATACTACTTGCATGGCTACTATTGTTACTATGATTATTCACATGCGTCGTATTTTGCAGATAACGATGATCATGTAACAATACTCGAGAATTGATTATAAATGAGAATATCCAAGCATAATATGCCTTCTGACACAGCTTGTTTGCCCATTTAACTATCATCTACTCTCATATTACAATAGTTATCTTAGGAATTTTTTACTGGTTCTAGCACATGCCTCCATGATGATAAAACATTCACTTCGGACATGAGTTGTAATATACGTAATTACTATTGCGTACCCATTATGTGCAAATTTATATTTGATCCATACCATATTGGTACGGGGACGGGAAGACTTAACGATACGTAAATAATGAGGGGAGCCAAACCAATAGATTTATTTTGTAGTTATACACTCCTAATAATATAATATGCACATATATATGTATTAGCAAGCATGGCATTGCAATCGACTTTCTGGAAACAGGATTCTTTCTTGTTTGGCATTTTTCATCTTCTTTCTTTTAATGCTCATTAACGTGTTGGTTTGCTCTTTTCACAGACCATTTTTTAATTCCACATATCCCCGTATATTGCCTATTGGTTAAATATTAGAAAATGGGTAGACGATGAGTATGTGGCATTGACATAGTACGGCCTTGTGACTACCTGTGGAGTAGTTTATTATGTTTATCAATTATCGACAACTTCAACGAAAGTGGTATTGATTTCTTGCTATGGATATTAAATGTGCGTTTTCATACCAGCATTACTTATTTCTGTTCAAAATATCATATTTTGTTATCTGAAGAGAGTACGTGCAGTACAAATGTGTAAAAATAAATGTATCTTATATATACCAAAGAGATAAGTATTTTTATAGAGATCATTTTCTTACTTAATAGCCTAAAGGCAGTGTCTGTAAAATTTACCTATATACTACATGCCGTCATAAATTACTTTCGATCTACACGCATAACGGAGACTACATCGTCTAAATAATATTTTTTTGATTTGTGGTTGTTGGGACTTTCCTACAAACTTTGTGAGTTACTTCTGGTAATTTAATAATGTGTAAAATATTGCGTCTCAAAGAAGGATATTTTTTTCTTCTCATTCTGCTTCCCATTATTTATTAGCTAAGAATCTTCATGACAACTGTAGAAATGGAAACAATTTTTTGTAGTCATCTCCAAATCAATAGTAAACGAGTCATTTATACTTTTGTCTGTGTCTGCTGGAAAAAAGTTTCGCGTGCTAAAGAAACAATGACGATTTTCTAGGTCAAAATGCTCGCGCAGACGTAATGCATTACGGCGAGTACAAACAATGGCAAATAATCAGGAAACATGATGCCAATTGAGCATGAAACAAATTTCATGGTACAAGAAACAAAAATGGAAAACAATTTTCTGCTCAATTTTTAATTAGCCTTGAAGGCTGACGCTAAAATGTCCGCAGAATCAAGCTGACACGGTGAGAACATGAGACTTCGAACTTGAGAACATGAAAACATGAGCATTATTTACGATACAAACCATACCAGCCAAAGAACGGAACACAACAGAAGAGCATGAGTTGACTGTTGTTCTTACAAAGGGGTTTTTTTGCTCAACGTTTAGTTCCCTCGGCGTCACTCCAAAGGAATTTGCTGGTATAGTGCTCATTTTTATGCTTATATTGATTTGGTTCGTGTATTACATATCTTTTCATTTGCTCAGGTACGTACAATACAATGGAATACCAGAAAAAAACGTAAATGAACAAGTTTATAGCTCGTGTGGCACATGTACAGACAAGAGAGAAGAGGTGTCCATGATACAAAAGTACACACGCATTTATGTAGCCACGTATGTATGTAAACAGACCCTGCAACGCCAACGATAACAACCATCATCGTATTAGACACGACGGATGAATGAGTCAAGTATTTTGCTACCTCTACAACTATTATTATAACCATCATTATCGTTACTACCACTTAAAAAGTGCTTTAATGCATCTTTTTTATTGTTATTTATGCATTATATAGATCAAAAAATGACTTGCAAAAGAAATTTCTCAGCTCAGTATCACTACAAATGAACGATCTTTTTGGGGTGAACAATACAATACAATACGTAACACGTTGTACACACTTTGCTACTTTGCTCTTCTGTTGACGAAGATGAAGACTGAAGACGAGAAAAAATCTTGAAATGCTGTTCGTCCACGTAAAAGGGTATGAAATAAAGGCTTTAAAAAATTTCATGAATACTTCACTCAAACAACACAACTCCTGAGTTAAAAAGCTGTTCTCCAAAGGATGACGATCATGTTTGATCATTATGATTGTGATGATGATGCGTCAATCTATGTCTGCCAGCTTAAGATTCTATGTTTTGTTGTGAATTTTTTGTGCACTGTCAAAATATATATCCATCAATATTGATAAAGTGGAATCCGTAATCATCAGCTTAATACATGTGACTTCTGGCTCTTCACCCGCTAGTATATTGGATACGAAGGAGGATCTACTGTAATTTAAGATCCTAAATGCGCAGATAATATACAATGTGATCGATGGTAAACTTGCATATAAAAGTTTAAAAAAGTTGACAAGCGCCAATGCTATATAAAAATGTGGCTAAGAAACAAAAAAAAACTATCTAATAACCCAAGAAAGCACTTGTAAAGAATGTCAATTTTCTTACAGAATCGTAGTAAAAAGCGTTCTTTTTATCGTAAAAATTCATACCATGTTATTTACTTGTATGATAAACATACATGTCAAGAATTTGGACAGACATACAGACATGCCTTTGCAAAAAAACATTGTATTGTATTATCACATTGTAACGTAGCATTAACAATTTTATTGGAGACAGAAATTCTTTTACTATGCACATAATTTTTTCTCTCGATATCAATCGTAATTATCAAAGTAAAATATATGAAGCACAAATTAGCACTTACTTTGTTCGAGTTACAAAGACAAGGAAAAACAATGGGTTTATTATTATCATGTCCACATTATTGGGACACTCTGAAATTAGCCAGCAGATACACTTTTGACTTTCATGCTTATTAAGTATCAATAAATCTATCTGACTCAAGTGTATTTGCCTGCTGGATGTACTTCTGGAATGCAATTTAGCATAAAAATAACGTGCTTCAAGGGGTTACGTAGCCCACGAGAAGAATATGAAACTAGGCAAAAAATTTGTTGTAAAATAGTCTAATAATTACCAAAAGTCAAGTCCAAGTAACTAAATATTTTCAAGATCAAAACACCACTAACTACAAAAATATGTAGTTATCGAGATCATAAAAGAAATTGGTCTCTGCAAATGCCAGCACGATTCATTTTTATTGAAAAACTTATTTCGAGGCTCTACCATATAGTAACGAATATCATACTAATTATACCTTACATTATATGGTGTCGATATGCAACGAAAATATATCACCTTGACAAAACACGTAGGTACCCAAGTGTACGGTGAAGTAACGATGTACCACCACAGCCATAGAAAATAACACAACGCTTGTTCTAAAGTCGAATAATATATCAAGCCAGGAAATTAGTCTTCATCATCATATAATCTTCTCTACATGTGTGAAAAGAATCCCGTCAAATTAAGCCTTCTGCATAATCTTCGAATTTTTTTCAACCCTATAATCTTCGATGACAGTGGTTTCTGGACAAGAAAGAAACATGAAATATCGTATTGCATGAAATGAACTAGTTGCACAAGAAGATGTTAAATTGTACTTCACACGCTTGTGAATTGTCTTGTGTAAAGCTCAAAACACTGTTCTTTCTACTACAACTAGCAGTGTGAATCGTGTTTGAGCTTTGCTAAGGCAGTAGTAAAAAGTGTCAAATGATCTTATCTCAAACCTTTTCACAAAAAATCCAGAAACTAAATTGGCACAAATTTGTCGAATACACTAATCCAAAGTACTCTTCTAGATGATATACTGCACTTCATTAGTAGCAACCTACCAATTAGAGTCGTGCTTTATTAACATCTACTCATCGTCAGATGTAGTGTACTGTAGAATTAGTGTACGAACTGGTAATAAACACGCTGCATCCAATCTTATCAACACAACTATCAACAATGTAAATACAAAACAGGTATGAAGTTAGGAAGTAAAGGATCAACTCCGTGACTAAAGTTTTTTTTATATAAAAAAAGCAACGTCTCGTAAGTAGAATACGTTGTTTTTAAACCGCATTTCCAACTGTTTACTGAAAAGCTTATTGTTATTTTGTATTTGAACTTGGTGAGCTGGGGCCCAACTCCAGATTTGAAGCATTGATAGCTAATAGTATTAATACTTGATGATGATCTTATCAACTTTTCGGCTTAAAATTTTAACCATATATATTATAGCCTGATGATTTCTTATCTCTAGCTTAAGTATTCATTTTTTTGCATGTAGTTAGTATAAACCCGTTTAAACAATTTTGCTAGTCTAGAAGCCATAAGCTACGTTCAACGTTTTAGAGGAATCCAGACAAACTGGATGAGTTAAATTATTGATTAATATGAATGAAATATTGTACCTATAATAAGTAGCGAAATATTGATCTTTTCTCAGAAATCGCCGTGATGCGCTGTGGTGATGCATGTAAAGTGATCATGATGGACAGACTCCACCAAGTCGTGTTCCAATAATAATGATCATCATGAAGAGGAACATGATAGAGGTACATTCATGTAGTTGCCGTAAAATACGTAATATAGGCAAACATTATTCTTCCGCAGCTGTGTAATTACTTCTTGAAATGTTTGTGAGCAAGTAGTTCGTTCAGTCTATTACTTTATTATCTTACAAAATGTATTCTTTTAATGACATGGTCTGGTTCTGGTATCACCGTCATTCGTATTAACTGGTTTCATTTTCAATGACTACGCAACCTCATGGCTTACTCCACCACTCCATGACCGACCGACACAATCTCATCGACAAATCACTTGGAAAAATCCGTATAAAACTTCATGGGATCCTATTTTGTATTAAGTATTCGAAGGGAGCAGGATAAAAAAACTAGCTTCATGATCGCATTAATGCGTATTAAATTCTAATCGTAAATCTTTTGAGCTTTGTATGAGAACCGACATTTTTATTAGCAATGAAAAATGATTTTAAAGAAATATGCGCAATCTGACTGATGCAATTAGATTTTAGTGTGGAGGTGAGGCTAGCAAAGAGAGACTCCATAAAATTCCATATAAGAGGACCATATAAAATCAATGATAATTTCCAAAATTTCATATGCGAATTTTAGAGAGACTGCAACAATATTCAGAGACAGAGAGAGTTATTTACAAGATGAAACTAAAATTATTGAGTTACGAGGATAACACACTCTAAACAATTTCTTGTAATAATATGGCAGCATGAAATCGATTGAGCCGTGTGAGTAAATGAACGCGGATATGGATATATGTGGATGCCTACGATTGCCGATTTTGGGATGAATTTATTCATCCCAACTATAGCGAAACAGTTTTATCTCTAATTTATGCTGGTGGTAGATTTGCAAGTCTGATACGCATACACTTTCCAGTTTGTGAATCATTGCGTAACCTTATTTTATTTTGCATGCGATGTGAGAAGCTCTGCTAAAATTAACTGTCTACTGTATTGCTCACCTGTCAGCAAAGAAAGGAGAATGAAAGCTACCCTGACAATCCAGATTTTCTTGCATTAAGAGTTTTTGCAGGAGTGGTGCATTGTATGAATGACGCATCATAATTCCATAATTGTAATTTGCCCATAACAAGTGAGTTGATAATGGTCTTCAAAAATCAATTAAAGATTTTCTTGCATGATAATGACTTGAGTAGCGCTACTGAGAAAGAACCTGCACAAATAATGCAACTGCTTCTGTTTCACTTGATTTCAGTCAGATTGATTTTTATGCACCACTATAATTTGGGATTTGCCAGACATAACAACAAAGGAAATGAACCCAATTCTCAAAGCTTCATGTGTCAATGGTGAAGTGAAGATGATGAGTTGCCATATAAAAGAATTTGCATCATCTACCAACCATAATAACAACTTTGTAGCCAACATTTTTTGCTCTCAAGGTCAAATCACAAAATTTACTTTTTGATGAAAGATCAGGAACAAGGGAATCTTCAGATATTAAATCATTACTGATTATCATGGACACTCGGCATACTACATAAGCATAGATATATATTGATATTATGTAGGGGTTTTTTGAGTGCAGTTGAAACCGATGATTCCATTTTTATGCCACGTTGGATTGCTGAGTTCGGAAAAATATCAATCGTTTCACATTCAATGCAAGGCTTCTAATTAGTAAAATATCAGGGATAGCAAAGTATTCTCGAGATGATTAGTGGGGAATGAGAAGCAAGGCTGCTAATTGGGACAGACGTGCAGCCAAAAAGGCAGTTCATGAAACCTCTCACAGATAGTTTGGAGAGTAGCTAGTAGCTGTCTACACAACAAAAATTAAATGATCAAGGCCACTCGCCGGGTCTGCTACATACCTGGTTGAGCTACCTACTTAACTGCATGTGAGTTTTTGTTGTGTGTATATATTGCCATCGGTAGTCTCGTCTTCAAAAGTTGCATATATGTACACAAATGGATGAAATTTATATTACATATATCCTCGTTTTTGTACTGAGAAACTACGATGAACAAAACTAGTAAGAGTTCCTTTTGAGTGTTGATCAACAAATACTGCTTTACTTACTACTCATGCTGCTTCAAAAAGCGTAAGCAAATTATATCTTCCGCTGGCAATGATCGGAAGTGGTAGTAAATTATTGAGAATGCATGATTTTCATGAAAGATCTTTGAATAGATGCACCACACATTGTATCAGGTATTCATTCGTTGTTTACAGTTACCACGTTTGGGATATACTGAATGGGTTAGAAAATAAATATGTAAATACTGCTTACAACGAAGCTGCAGACTGGAGAAGACAATAACTCTCGTGACATGATTGTTTTATACTGTGGAAAAATAACTATTCACCATTCATAAGTTAAGGAAAAATAAATAAATAATTGTTTTCCATAATGTTCGTCATGATTTATTGTGTGTGATAATGGCAAGTCAATAGGTACTCAAATGTGCGTGCAGGCATGAATTCTGTATAATATGCCATTTACTCGCTTTGAGAAAACAAAAAATTGACAGGTTAACGAATTTTCATTTTAATCAACTTTTGATACAATATTAACAATTATTGGAATCTCAATATAGTCGTTATCATCAATTCCAAGGTTGTATTTTGTTTCCAAAAGTCGTAATTAGTCTGGTTTTTTTTGCAACGAGATGATTTTTCTATGCCAACATGGAATAAGCAAGTTGTTAAGCAACTTCTGGATTTATTAGGTAGTATTCTGTAACATTCAACTTTGTGATAAAGAAAGGAACATGACTTGACTAGCTTTATAAAACCGCTATGCATTTCATTCGTTGTAGTTCCATTATTAGGAAAGAGTAATAAAAATTGCATCATATTACCAGATCGCTACAATATTTTTAAATTAAAGTTCCTATTTTTATATCAATTTACAGTAAAATGTTCGTCAAAGTTGGGAGAAAGTTTCCACCACACGTAATTTAAATAATTTAAAACTTTCAATTTTTGACCGAGATCTCGAGATGTTCGTGTCTCTACCGCAGCTGAAAGCATTTTGACTGAGTTTAGTATTAAATCACAGTGCGTAGCACAGTATCATGTCAACCAGACAGCTGAAAGATTCTATGGGGTGTAAACAGATTTCAAAGTGTTTCATCTCTTTCTCCGCCGAAAAAATCTCTCTGATTTCGGCAGCATTACGTTTGCCACTTGTGTCACTTTCCGACTCACCAGTGGATGGCGACGGTTGACCTTGGCATGATGAGAAAAGCACCATGGGATACTTTTGGGTAGTCGAGACATTCATCGATTTCTTAAGCAATGCCTATCATACTGTTATCTTGAATTGTGCATATTAATTAACCCCAAGCATTACAGAAAACTTGCTGAGATGAAAAAAATATATAAAACTCGTTGTTTACTTCACTTGCCTCGATTCCAGCAAGAAAAAGCCATTAATTTAGAATACTTTCCACAGTCTCTCGACAGTGCTGTCATGCAGAATTAATGCTTCATTCTTAAATTTTGGAGGTAATTATTTTTGCACCACAAGCATAGAGATTGTGCTTCGTGCTACATTAAAATTCAAAGATATTCCTCAATTCCAACGACAAGTCATGCTCAGTTCATAAATCATATTACTGCTGTGGCCATCCTAGTGCTTAGCTTCATTGTGATTTCGTTAATTACGACTACACATGCAACTAAAAGTGACTTCATATGACAGAATAGTAACAGTAGTAGCCATGAATGTTGACGCTTATATACGAATCACAACCAGACACATCATCAACATCAACTTCCTGATTGTGGGGAAACTTGGTATGGTGCTCAAACGAAAAGGGAACCGTACAAAATGAATCAACGTGATAGCACGTCAAATAAACTGAAGGGGAATACTATCTAACTAGAGCCACTTTTCGGTGAGTTTAGGTGGATTAAAACTTTACTGCTGTAAACAACACAATCTCCAACAGCGATGCAGTACGTAAACTTTCGTTCAATGTAAGATTTTATAGTAAAGTCCTTGTACTAATTTCTCCCGTTCGTAACCGCATCTCGCGTAATTAATACGAAGATCTTTGACAGGGCTGCATATTTTGTAAAAGCATATATAATATTTATTAAATTAACGCACGTTTTGTTCACACAAATTTCAAGTGATGTTTTGAAATGAAGCAGATCACTTGAATGGAAATAAAAATAAGATTTTATACATACATATTGCAAATTACCCCGAGGATTCACTTGGCAAACCACTGTTTTTTTCTAAATTCATGATCCATTTCAGACAAACTTAAATCACCATCAAGGGTATAAATCAATAGATTTTCATCAGCTAAATTTTTCCAGTCTAGGTCTGTATATTATGTTAACCTCAAACTTGCACCTGACTTGACATTCCAAATTTGTTTTTTATAAATGGTGGCATGTTCAACCTATGCAGAATTTGCAATTCTAATATTATGTTCATGTTTTAACCTATCACTGTTACGGAAGATTATTGCCACAGAGGAAGAAATATTAC
>JAANSM010004519.1:0-11234 GCA_036850725.1 Orchesella villosa
GATACAATACAATACAGATAATATATGCAACTGAATCATGAATTCTGTGCTATGCTGGCGTGCTGGAGGACTTGTGAGTCGTCAACTTGGTTCAATTTTCATTTGGATGTGATGTATTCAAATTTTTATTACAAATAAGTTTTGATATCATGAACTATAAATCAAAGCGCATGAGCTACAAGCTCTACAAAGCATATGAATGAATGCGTTATATGATATTTTGTTCCATTTTTTATTCCAATATGCATATTATTATTATTGAAAGTTAATGTAAGGAAAAAATTATTGGCACTTGTACAATGATCAGTGTGATGTTTGATGTTATAATGAAAGCATAAATACGCCGCATAATATGTATGCATATTCAAATGAGTAAAGCACCCTTTCTTTTCTCCCAGGTAAACCAATGCGCAAGGGCATTCAGTCGCCAAACAAACTTATGGCGAGAGCGAGAACGTGCGTAGATTTAGAATTGAGATGGGAATAAAGAAAATATGCATATCATTATTTTATTATTATCATTATCAAAAGTACAAGTTGTTTTGAATAGAGGTACGAGACAAGAAGAGTTAATGTTCACTTTTGTAAAGGATAACATATAAATTCGTGTCAGAAACGCTTCATTGCCACTGATTCCAGTTGACGGTCGGTGGCAGTGGTTTTTATTGCAAGGTGATATACGGCATTCATAAGCGTACGGTGTATTGTTTATCATAATGTTATTTTTTAAATCTGCATAAGAATGGCAGTGTTACACATATTTGTGACCAGTCCCATGTCGTTTCGGGGAGTTGTCACTGGGCGTCCCATGATGTAACTAACTATATACATGTCTTACGATTAGTCTCCACTAATTGACCAAACAAGTGTGATGCCCAGTTGTTATTAATAGGTGTAATTAGAAGGGTTGATAGGTAGGAAGTCCCTCATTCACTTAATTTGGCTACGGGGAGCCTATCATTTATCATATGTCCACTATACTGAGTATATCAACATGTAATACGGTTTTAAGTGAGTTTAAAAATAGCATAGGTTAGGTGCTCTCTTCCAAACCCATGTGGTGGATTAAGTACCCATTAAAATTAAGCAAGTTATCTGCTGAGATAACATGAGGTCCTTAAAATTAGTAAGCATGGGCCATAAAATACTCATGAGTCTGTAGTTATACTCTTCGGTGAATGAACAGTAGAATTTTAGAGTTAATAACCCCCTTACCATTCGTTACTGTCAACTATCCTTCCATCATCCATGTGCCTGGATGCATAGATCCGTGTATTAAAAATGAAGACTATATCGCTTCAACTTTAGTTTAGCTTTTATTTGAATTGGATGAGAGGAAGGAAGTTTTTCCTCTCGTGACTAACTTTGAGAACAATAATATACCTAACCACAATGGGATCCCGACGGGGTTCCACAGAGTGGGCAGACACCAGTCAATCATCCACAGAGCAAAATATTAAAATATTATATGAAAATATACCTAATGTTATGTCTCACCCGCTTACTTTTAGAAACTAAGGGGTTTAGGGTTCACGCCAGCATAAGACGAAAGGAGAAGCAGTTGTTCTAGTTGGCCTGTATCTATGCATTTATTATCATTTTCGTAGAGGTTCCTATCAGTCTTCTCTGATAGAAAAGAAGTTTGTATTATAGTCTGATAGCAACCAACCAAAGTCAATTTGATTTGATAATGATAAGGATGTTATGTCAATTTTGAAGTGATACGAAATTGCGTAATGCAGTAGCTCTGCCGCACGTTTCATTAAATATTACCTTCCTATATCCATTCTCGGAAATGAGAACTTGGTGCTCAAATCTGTAAATGGATGAGTGTCCTGAATTAAAATGAAGCTGATAGAAAAGTGGACGGAGGGAAAAAAAGTTTTAATAATAACATATCAAATTGAAGACGGGTAGAGTGGAGTGGAGGTTCGGTTTGAGGTAGTAAAGTAGCACTTGTTCTTCGTCAGCAGCAGTTCACCACCGTGCACATGCACCGCATATTAAAGATATTGAAAGGAAGGTTTACTTGTTTCAATCGATTGTGTGAATTTAAATATTACAACTACGAGATTCTGCTCAATTTTTCTAATATTATTTTCTCGAACGACAAGTTGACGAGGTTTTATTGTTTTAAATACATGAATCAACAGAGGAACAAGTTGTAAAGAGTGGAGTTTTAAATGTTGAAAAATATTCTATAAACATTATGTTATGGGATTAATAGTTGATGCTAGTCTATTGAAGTGGACTGTGGAGCATTGTCTCTTCTAATACCAACTTTAACTTTTGATCATATCGTATTGTAAGGGCAAGGGCCACACTTAACATTGCACTAGTTTTCTAGAGCTTCCTTTCTGGTCTACACCTCAATTCCACATCTTGATGGCCAACATGTAACATAATATATAACGTAGATTATCCCAGCAACCACCTTTTTTCTAGGGTCATCATAATTATGCCCAAAATGATCATGCTCTTCATCATCTACGGAACTTGAAATCATTTTTATGATAGATATCTTACCGGTATTAGTCTCTGATGATCCCAATTTGGGCCTGTGCAATCAATCATCATTTCTCTTGAGACCGTCAGAGCCAGTTTCTAGTCAGACTCGAGACAAGGAACAACCTATTCTATCTACTATATGAAGTGCAGTTAGGTTACGTTACCATACAACAACCACACTACACTACTGTTTGCTAATTCTAATCCTAAACATGTACTGAATATGTTTATGCATACGTATTTATCCTTACTGACAGTTCTTACACCTCATCAAAAAGATCGGGATTGCCATTGCCACTTAAAAACTTACCTCAGCCCAGTAAAAGAACCTTCTCGATATAATGTATTAAAAGCAAGGTTCAGTCAAAATCTGAATCCCTTTCTGTGTCGTTTTGCGTACTCAAAGAAGGTATTATTGAAATGCAATGTTATATGTGTAATGTTGAATGTCGATTTGAAATTGACAGCATATTTAATTACACTTGATATTGAATTTAGGTGATCTTCCACTTTTAATGTATCAGGTATCATTACGAGCTCATTTGATCCTTCGTTCCACATCATTTTATGCGTACACCCAGTAATTATTAGCATAAATGTAATTGTACATCTATTATCATAAAATACCTCATTGAATTGCATTGGGTATTTTGTGTTAGTCATGCTGATTGGGAGATACATAAATCGTAGTTTCTACCGCATGGTTATAAGTAAGCTTGAAAGATTTACTCTAAAGAAATTTTTTAAGCCATTCAAAACACTACAAAATATATATTTATTACAAATAGATGGAGGAGTTTTGAAGTACAGTATAGTATACATGCAAATCAGTGAAAACGCAAGATAATAAATGTTGATGAATTGGCTTAAATCAATGGAAGGCCGTAATCGAAATGTTGTACATCAGTTTCATTATAGTTTCATGTTCGATGATTTGAAACTTTAGAAATCTCTTGTGTGGAATCGTTTAATCCTTTATTGTTGAAAGGCTTTCATTTTACATTGTGTTGAGTGTTGTGCCGTCATCAATTTGCTTTTATTTTGCGTTCGACGCCTCGTGGGCTGCAAAACCTGTAAGTGAAAATGTAATATTATTTGCGGAAGTGATCACTTGTCATGATTCATGAGCATTAAGGTACACACAACGACTAAATGATAAGGAAACAACATAAAATATACAAGTGTTGTGCTTGCTTACTACTTTGAAAATTTTGAAGGCACCATCATTTTTAGCTCAGCATGATAGATCCTCATCGCGTTTTGCCTAGAAGGCAATGCTCCATTCCATGATCCCTTTTGCCTGCAAACAAAAAGATATTATATTTTGTGACTTTTTTAATAATATTTTTACATTAGCATTGCATGGATTGCATTATATTATGGTGCAAAAGGTGATTTGACTGCAAGTCACTAAATCTTACGCTGATTGTGACTGCAGCAGTCACCCAACAAAAGATTAACATACCTATAAATTTTGTTAGGGCAAAAGGTTCAAATGAATACGTCTCGATTTTCCTTTGGGTTCATGTTTTATTGCCGTGTGAAGGATAGGGATCCGGCTTCTGCCTCAAGAAGGACGATTTTAGCTGTTCCTGAGGCAGCTAGTAATAATAGTAATAATAAATGATCACATCACATCCTTGTGTGTAATGGTAGACCCTCCTCTTTGTGACACTTGCCCGTTTGCCACTGACTAAATAGAGTAATTTCGATTTCATCCGCATGCATTTTTACTGAGTAAAGAAAAACACTTTGAGACGGATATTTTAAGGTAATTTTGGCTTGCTTTACTTTATGAGTATTTTATTGACTCGAGACACTCGAGTCACTGATTTTTTAAAGCTGCTCCTTGTTGTCGCATACATTCTTTGTCCACTCGTTGTGACTTTGTTTTATGGCACTTAGTTGGCTTTTCGTACAATCCACAACCACGCTGGCCAACCTTTCAAAGTAATAATCTCATCATTCCTTTAGCCCGTAAACTATTGAAAATGTTTTTCATAAATCCGATGAGGAACAAACCATTATATCCATTAAGAAATTGGAAAAGCTTTACCTTGTTACAGTATCTAGCTGATATGCTGAAAATAATGGAGATGTATTCTCGTAGACATGGGATGAAGAAAACTTTTGGTAAACAATGGATTGGAATTCCATAATGCACAAGAAATACCGATAAGAGGAAAAATGTCGAGTCTACTGAAATCACTCTTAATTGTTATATTTTTAAGCACGGATATAACTTTTGCTTCGGCCAGTTACAGGTTCATACTGCTGATCATCAACTTGCTAGCTTCACATTTTCGACAATACTCTCCATCTCCACTCCACATTAAGCTATGAGACATAAGATTTTTATGATGATGATCATCATCATCACAACCATCACATATAATCATCCACTAGGGTTTAGATTCTATCATGGAAATGATTAGGATAAGATGCCAAGAAAAATGCCGCTCTTTCTTCGTCTATTTCATCAATGCTAAACATGACCAGAAAAAAAATTCTCTCTGGAGATGATTACCGGTTAAGATCATCATGCCAAAAGCACATGAAGCAAAAATTCTAAGCGACGCAAGACATTTTACTCACACATACTGTTCTAAACGCGAGATAAGGAGAAAGGATACAAGGTTTGAGTGAAGAGTAAAGTGAAATCACAATCATATCAATTGTGTTCAGGATTTGCTAGCATCTTTATATCTCTTCCCCATACAAGATATGCACGTTGAATTGAAACATTACTACATTACACGAAGCGTAATATATTATTGGGAGGAAAAGATATTGTTAGAAGTAAGAAGAGTAGTAAATCGGCATGCTGCTGTCATGTCAGCAACACCACACCATATCACTAGTCTCCCCGTCTGTAATATCAAGTGAGTGTTGCTGCTTTTGCTTCTTGCTCTTCTTGTGCATGTGCGAGGAGATGATTTAGCCCAAAAGAACTTCTCTCTCTCTCTAAGCATACACCATCAATCGCACTTAGTTTTCAAAGTACATAGTAACGTAGTCTTGTATTGTGTGTTATGATGTGGTAGAGAGTCTTCTTCACTTACAACTTTTGTGTATAAGGTAGAATCACACTCACCGTTCAATGATCACATCACATTACATACTAGACTTTATTACACACATGTGTGTGTGTAAATGTGATCCGATGAAGAAGTGCTGATCTGCATATAATATGAAGCAAAGCAAACCAACGTTGCCTGCTACACGAATCCTATGTTGAGGCAATGGGGTTTCAGTGAAGACATGCATAATATTGGCAAACTCTTTTTTACACACAAAATCACAATACCTATTTCTTCTGTCTGTTTGCAGCTTTTTTCGCGTCGTCTCCCTCCAACTCAATCCTTTTAGTGTTGTAGCTTCATTTTGGCGCTTAGTTCTTCTCCTCGACTGTTTTTGTATGCAAGGTCGAAATCCAAGACTTTTTTGTGGGATGCATATCCACACTATATTCTATATCCAATATATTGCTAATAATGTAATATGAAGTGATGAAGATTGTTGATGATGATGGTGTGTGTGTGTGGACCAAACCAAGAGTCATAAAAATATACAATAGTTCATCTACTCCTTCATCATGCACTTGTATGCTATATAATTTTACTCTCAAGTTTTATATATTATGTGCATGCAAAATGCAAACGGTCTGGTCGGAGAGGCATTAACCCAACTTCACTTTGACAATGAGGGAAAGGTGGATGGATGCTGTAATTGTGGAGTTAAGAGGCTCAAATGGTTCTATTCATTGAACTTCTGAATCCCTCGTTCTTAACGTCAGGTCAGACGTTTTGTTCCTTTTCGATCTTGGTCATCTCATCTTTCACTTGGTGGGTAATAGTACAAAAGATGGATTAAAAAGGTTGCATTGACTTGACTATATATATACATACATATATTTTGCAGATAATCTGGACATGCTAAAAAGAATATATCTGCATACTTAGATATAGCATTGAGCATGGTAGCTTTATATATCCACATATATTCATATGATACGTCACGTATTTACAGTCTGCGTGCCTCTGACATTTTTGACGGTTGGTCTACACACGCTGCAGTCCACTGTCAGTCAAGCTCAAGCTAACTAACCACCACTAACGTAATTCCAGCCTGACGAGATAAGTATCATTGCAAATTTTATCCAATTATTGCAATGTCGTCTGTTGGTCATTTCATCTCCTCTCTCTTTCTCTCTCTCTCTCTCTCTCTGATCCTTTCGGATCCGAGGCCAGCTGCAAGCAGCTGTTACTGGGCTGGGGCAGCCCAAGTGAAACTGTCAGTCAACAGTTCCTTTCGTGACCACTCTTGTTCCCTTTCATTTCCTGAGAAGTCTTCATTATTTCCTGGAATTCTGCAAAGAGTATATAAACAAGAAAGAGCAACCTGCATAATTTGAAGTTTGCATTGTTGTGAGCAATAGAACTAAATATCTATCATTTCACACCAGAGAGTTAAGTAGGGTAGATGGAAACACATTATTTTTCTATTTCATTCTCATTTTCATCATCACACACATATATATCATGAATCATCTTCATGATTGCACTGTAATTTTCCCTCGCAATTTTATCCTTCACACATTCGGTCAAGCACCACATAATATACCAACAACAACACAGGTTGTATTTTTGCATCGCATGAGATCATCTATCTGAGGAATCTTGTGAAGCCTTTTTCCTCAAAGCATCTCAAAATTATATATATTCTCTAATATGCTCGTAGTTATGTCATCTTCAAGAGAAGAATCGGTATTGCATACGCTCATTCCTCTTTTTCCATGCGTCATCATAACATTCATAATAGAATAGTAAAAAGAAGCTGTTTAACACACACACACATATAGCTCACTTTTTACATGAAAACTCTGGAGAGCTTTGTTTATCAATACAATACGCTATGTACTTCTTCTACAGAACCTATTTCCACTTCCACCTACTTCATCAAATAATAAATTATTACCGTCTAATAATTATTTTGTACACCTATTCATACACATTTGGGAGTGGCAGTGGCTGCCTTACGCCACCTCCACCTTCATGTATAACACAGTGCAGTTACACTCTTCATGTTCATCATTCTATCTGTCAAGCTTCAACCTTTGAGAAACTAACTTATCAGTTGTAATATTAATATCGTATTCATTTTGACAACGCAGTTTAATTAGGGAACATTCCGTCGATATGACCTTTATGGTGCAAATTTCATACTTCTCTTAGATTAATGGATTAATGAATAAGACTCACACGAGTACCAATGGGTGAAAAATGCTTTTTGCTGGCACTACTGAAAATTACATGCATAATATATATAAGGATGTACAATGCGGCTCGCATAAAAGACGCGGGCTGGAAAGAATGTTACTCTCTCCAAGTCTTTTCAAGACGTTTCTTGAAGCCAATTATGATGGACATTATGACCCACTGGTTCCGTAAGCAAAAAAGCCTCCTTATACATGAGTAAACAAAATATATGTAACAAGAAAAAGGTTTTGCGTGCACTTAGCTTTTGATACTTTGCTTGTGACACCAAAAATTTGAGATCGTGCAAGCAAATATTATAACTGGTCAACATAATGTAACAAAGCAGAAATGAAAAAAGCGATTGGGCTCTCTTACACACCATCAACCATGAGAATTTAGTTGTGTATTGTGTTTTGAAGTCAGTCAGCAAAAAGACAAAGAGAGATAGATGTACTCATGGATAGATTATATGAGGAGATACGGGTATGCGAAAAGAACACAACTTACAACTTGCTCAAAAACTCAACGTAATGCAATAATCCAATAAGCACACACGAACAGAAGCATTTCATATAAATAGGAAAAATAAAAGTAGAGCCATAAGTTGCCTCTTTTCTTCGGTTGCTAACTACTCAGGTTTGCATGAAAGTTTAAATTTGAATACACACGTATACTTTATACATGTATATCCCTCTTGCTACAATGTATGTGTAAGTGTATATTTTATATTGAATGTTGAGAGTGAGTACATAGCACACACATTTAACATAGTCGTGTGTTTGCCATAAATGCCGTATGCACCGCACTTTTCAGCAACTTGACTGTGGCTCGGGTTCTCCTCTGTCTAGCGATTTCTGCTTATAGTTTTACTATGATGGTTTGTTGTTATTAAGGAAAGGATAAGTTCAATTCGAACAAGCAAGCCCTCTCACTCAACTATAAGAGTTAGTAGGAGCAGAAAACAAACTGGTGTGTGGAGTTTTATATTAGAGTTTTGTTGTACGTTAGAAAAAGAGTTACGCTCACGAGAGTGCCTTTTAGTTAGCCTTTCGCTCTTACACACTTTGCTTTAGAGACTATATTACAATGCACACATACATTTTATTCAACTCTTTTTCTCTCCTTGTATATGCAGGATGTGTTTAAAACAGTAATGCCATAAGCATTGGGCATTGATACTGATGTGATGATGATGAAGACGGTGGTGATGTTGATGGTGGTGGTGGTGGCAAAATGGAAAAGCATCTATATACTCATACTCAACTCAGTTGTATTACGTTATTATGTACATCCAACTTTTTTTTACCAACAAGAAGCACACACTCAACATTTACATTGCGTTGGATTAGATTGCATTGCAAGCAAAAAGTTTTTGCTATATATATTGCCGTCCAATTTTTAGCTCAAGTTTTTACCACAATAATATAATATATGATAGCTTTTAGTTTTGGAATATTATTACTTGGGTTGGCCTGCTTGCTTCTTTTTTTCACTTGCCCACTTTACTCTTTTCTGAGTGTGTGGACCAGCTTTTGTATTTTATTATATTATTCCTGTTGTTGTGTATGTTGTGTGTTGCCGCTGACTAACTGGTTAAGTTTATTCCTCATATGCCGTGTCGTAAAGGAGTAATCTAAGTCAGTGAAGAACAAGTAAAGCAAGCTTGAGCAAGGAAGCAATACAACGGGAGAGTAAAGTAAAGTAAAAGCTGCATATAAACACTCAACATCAAGCACACAATTCAATACCAACTTGAAAGTGTGAATAGTACAGAGAGAAACAGAGATACAACTCATGAGTTGCTTTTTGTCCTCTTCTCCCAAGTTGTAAACGTTAGTTAGAAATGGTCCGCACATCACATACCAACTTGAAAGTGTGAATAGTACAGAGAGAAACAGAGATACAACTCATGAGTTGCTTTTTGTCCTCTTCTCCCAAGTTGTAAACGTTAGTTAGAAATGGTCCACAGATCACTTCAAGATTGAGGAGAAAAAGAAAATAAAGTTTTATACTCATGTTGTTTGGTAAGGCATTTTTTTTTCTTTTCTGAAGAAAATTTTATGTGCGAGTATAGAATGCGTACACGGTACATCACATTAGTCAGATTAGTCAGAATGAGGGAGAAACGTGTATATATATATATATTTCTGTACTGGAAACAGTGTAGGAGCATAAATATGATCTGTTTTCTTCATCACGCGTTTACAAATTCACTTGTTATCTGAGTCCACGCACACAGGTCTCTCAAATAGAATGTAAAAAGTAAAGATATAGGTAGTAGAGTTAGGCTTAGTGGTAAAAAGTTTTAGAGTGTTGCTTCGTCTTCGTCGTCTTCTTCTACTCCTCTTCCATTCCTACTGTGATCTCTATATGATGTGATGTACTTATTCCCCTGGAGTCTATGTAATACACTCATTGGTCATACAGTAGTTGTTAGCTCAACTCTCTCTCTCTAGTTTTTATCCAAGTCTCCTTTCTCCCCAGTCAAATTAAGTGCTACATAATAAAGGTGCAGTGAACATTATTAATTTATCCTGAGTGTAAATCAGAGATCAGAGATGAGAAACCACAATGAGGTGATAGTAATTAGTATAGCATGTTTGAGAAAGATAACGTGATTTTTTTTATATTCCTCCTCAGGTGATTCACTTTTCAGATATCTTGATCTTGTCTCAAGTGAGTTTTAGTTGTGGTTGTAATTGTACTATACCTGCAGAGTTTAGATTCCTTTGGTTTTTTGGATTGGATTGGTGCGCTATGAAGTTCTCTACTTGGCTTGGCCACCTGAACAAATTCTTCCCTCCGGTTTTCTGTGCTCTCGAGCTAAATATATATATTATGGACGATTTGGCACAAGATACTGCATACCTTTTCATATGTAGGGTGTGTGTGTTGTGTCTTGGTATCACAAAGTAATCGGTTTTTGTGTCATATGGACAGTGGTAGTTACATAATGGATTGGATAGGAACTTATATTCAGAATTTTCGGCGGTTCTCCTTGTTTTACCTAAGTTTTAATCTGATAAAGAAAACTATAGGTACTTTTTTATCTCATGATTTTAATGGTTCCTTCGCAGATTTTTAACGTTTTTACACTGTTTTGTTCCGTATTATAATCTGGCGTGAGAAGTTTATAAGCGATATGCTTAGTTTAGTTTTTTATGATTTAAAAAAATGGTGTATCTTCCATTCAGGTAAAATGCCTTTTTTCTGGTATTAAAAACAGTCTTCCATTCAATTACAAAAGAAATGATATAATATGGACAGAAGACGGAGAACTTCCGTGAGAAAATTTTTTGTGGTTCCTTAGGGCCATGAATTCGTAAAAAGTGGAATAGTCAATAGGCATTTTTAGATTTAAAAAAAGGTGCAAGGCATCATCCATCTATCAATGAACTTACAATTAAATATTTTATGTTAATTCTTCTTCCTTCTCGTACATAAGTAGTAAAAAGAGTCGTGGGATAT
>JAANSM010004520.1:0-11232 GCA_036850725.1 Orchesella villosa
GAGCGCTTGGTTGAGACAACGTTACCACACCTAGATCAAAGAAAATTATATACCTTTTATAAACAAAATCACATCTAAGGTGACAGCACCATAGTACAACGCAAGGGAAACTGAAAAGCAAGCTGTAGCAAAATAGCTAATGACCCGTTGAAAAAATTGAAAATTAATCTGCATAGGGAACATTCAAAGTTTTTAATTTAATTTTAGACACATTCAACTAATTTTGAGTTCACATAATTGCCTAATAAAATACGCTTTCTATTACCTTTCTAGCATTCGTCAACGTTCGAAAGTAAAGGACTATAGTCACTATATACTATCAGCTATTGCTGTGAATTAGAATTAACTGCTTCTGATATATGACACGATTCACGAGAAAAAAGTATTGAACAGCCAAGTCGTATAGACGCTAACGCTATTTTTCTACTTTCTTTTGTAATAATATTATCACAAAAATAGATGTATAGAGAAAAACAAAGCTCTAAGCCTATTGTATTCATCATTGCCACCATTTCAGTCATAGTCAATTCCTTCAGCTGATTTTTTCTTAAAAGCTAGACCAGCCCCATAATATAGACCTTCTCTCACTATACAAGTTTCAAAAAGTGAGACCCACATGGTGGGCTCTCTCCAAGAGATTTCGCAAAGCAAACAATTTTCCAAAGAAAACCTACATGAGGGTTCAAAAGGAAGTTATAAAAGTACTAAGAAAAAGGATGTGGAAGCATTATGAGGGTGTCCGTAATATGGGTGATTGACTACGACAACATGAAGGGCTAGCAGTAGGAGCAAGGTTAACGTTTTCCCTTTTGTCTTTTTTGTTTGTTGCTCCATCATCAAGTCAGGAGAAGTCAAGCCAAAAACCAAGATAAAAATACAGCAAGTCCAACCATATACATTCATAAGAACATCTGAGCTTTAAAGCAAGTATAACCTCAAACAATTTTCTTTCCATTTTATACTCTGCAATGCTATATAAAAGCGCATAAGAAAATAAATATGTTACGGAGAAAGTAGATAAATTACTTTAAGAGAAAGTAGGAACGGCCGTCATGAGTCAAAGCAAAACAAAAGAGGAAAAAAGTGAATAAATGGTAAGAACGTGACAAACCTGATTTTTCATCGATCTCAAAAGCCGTCTGGTGATGACTCTGCCCAACAATGGCAAACCGCAAAGAGTCCATTATATCAGGATCATACGCAGAGACTTTAGAAATGAAATGACCTCGTGGTGCCGCTTCTGACACACGAGCATGATAGAATGGCCGTTCAAACACGACGCTCTCATCGTTCACATCGAGCACTGGAATACAAAGGAAAAAAACAATATAATAATAGGTAATAGGTATAAAAATGAAAGAAATGAAATCACACACACACACACACCATTTCAAAAGAATAACATTGTGTTCTAGTTTGACTCAATACATCTCTCATGTCATTTCACCTAATGAGCTGTGCGTTATTCCAATTCTCTAGTCAAGCATTCACTAAACTAACAAAAGCCCACAAACACACACACATACGAAATTGTAACGAGTAAAACGGGATGAGTTTTTCCATGAATGAGATCTGAAAGGCTTAAAGTTTCTCTTTCTGGGTTATATCGCAGACCTACATTCCTAGTTTCCAAATTTTAGGATTTCATTTCATATTGGATTTGAACGCGTTGACACAATAAATGAGCGTCCTTATTTGTAACGTTTACTCATCCTTTACAACATCATACACTACTATCATTTCGAACCACGACCACACACCAATATCAATTTTTTACAATGCATTTAGGCAACTACCACATAACAACTGCTGAACCACATTACACCCCTTTCACTTACATTATTCTAGGAACCAAATCATCCTCATCATCATCAAATGAGTGAAGTATAACAATGAGTCTATTTTACCGTGCCATATATCACCGACAAAGTGAAGCAGAAAACTAGTGACGGGGTTGCGTTACCCAAAAAATAGTTCGGGTACACAAAACCAACCAATTTTTCTCATTGCCTTCTAGCTCTCCCTACTTGTTAAATTCACATGAATTTTTTTTGGGAAGTTAGGTGATGTAGGTACATCCGCAAAGAGAAAAGTCATTTTACACATGTATTCAATTCTGATGTACTTATTCATTATTCTTTCTTATATGGACCTTCTAAAAAGATATGTAGTTATGTATATTATGCATGTTCTTGTCGTAATGGTGGTCGTAATAATAGCTCTTCCATTACTACAAGTTGGCACTGAAGCAATTGACTTTTGCACAACTGCCTACTAGCTCCTCTCTTGCTTGTCAGCTTGCCACCACTCCATATATACTCTACACACACGACGAGTATTTTTACTGAGCAATGCTGGGAATTACATGAGTACATACATACAATAGCACTTACAATTTCAGTGAAAGAAACACGGGAACAATGATATTAGCTTCATGATGATGAGTAGAACGAGTGGTGTGGTGCGGGAGTGTCTATGTAGTATGCAAGACTCATGCATAACTTGTCTCATTACCATGAGGCAACTATTCTAACATTTCTGGCCCTTCATCCCATCCCAGAAGGAAAATAGGAGAGCAACGGAAGAAAATGTGCATTATGTGCCTTTCTCTTTCTTTGAGAATAGTCTGATATTGCCTATCGTCATTACCGCATGCGAAACTACATCCTCCAGCTAAAGTATTCCATATTGCCTTGATCATCAACGAGAAATAGTAGAAATAGAGACCGAAGAGGAAGAGAGGAGCAAACGTTTGCAAAATTAATGGTTTTGGATTCACTTTCAAAATGCCTTTTCCCTAGAATGAAATAACGTTGCGTAAAATGTGTGTGTGTGTGAGTGTGGGTGAATGAGAAGTGTGGTATTTCAATTGGTTTTGTATTCTGCACACTTTTAGACTTCTCCAAAAGTGGCACATGATGATGATCATGGTGGTGGTGGAGGAGAAGAGAGCGCAGTTATTACTACTATTACTATACTGCTTTTGAATTCGCCAAAACGATGCCTCCAATTCAATGCCACGCTAGAAGCAAACCAACGCAAGTAGCCATCATCCTCCAACAAGGGTTCAAACCAAGAAATAATCTTTCAGCTGCAAAAACCCCTTTGTTCTTCCTCTCCTTGTATTTTTTGTTATTGTAAGATTATTCTAACCAAGTAGTAAGTATATGTCATTACCTTCAACGACCACACGAGCTGTAGAGCTCAAGGCAGGAATGCCAGAGTCTTTAACGACAACGGAGAAACGGAACTCGTGGGCGCGCTCATAGTCTACCATCTGCTTGAGAACAATGGAACCGTCATTGGGCCGAACCATAAAATATCTGGAAACGTCCGCACCTCGCTGATTGCTTGTGGCATCCTCATTGACCATTCTGTCTTTGATGGGAGTTGAGTCTGAAGAAGAGTCTTTCCCTTCGTCACTGAGTCTTTGTGAAGAAGTCAGTTTCCTTCGGTTTCCTTTACCCATTTTCCTCTTCGGCACGATGAGACTGCCTCCAACATCCACTTCACCAGCAGCAGCTCGAGTCACATCCTCATAGTCGTCATCATTTTCCCCAGCAGCAGCATCATCATCGTCATCATCATTTCCTTCTTGATCGCTCAACTCAATAAAGAGTCCTTTAGCAACATCATCATCGTTATTATTATTTGCTGCTCCACTGCCAATAATATCCAAGTCCAAGTCTTCGGTAGAAATGTGTCGAGAAATACGGCGGGAGGAGATACGCTCACCGTCTGCAGAGATTCGGACGGGAGCATCATCAGGAATTAGTTCGTACGTGAGCATGGCATTGATCCCAGTGTCGTTGTCAGAAGCTCGGAGAGAAGCAAGCAAACCTCCTTGTGATGGCATGTAGCCTTCTGCCAAACGAATGTGGTACGTGGCTTGTGTAAATCTTGGTCTGGAAGGGAAAGCAGAATGAAAGAAAATATATATAAGCATATTCCATTAGTATTATAATGGGAGCAATGCACTTCTTGTTCAAAATGAACAGATTTGTATACAATGCACCACATCACATGTAACACTCAAATATACATAAACATTGTACAACATTTTCCACATTTCCAATAAAATTGTCGTAGACATGCCACTTTCTGCATTTTCAAGTAATCTTCTCTCTCCCTTTTATGGTGAAAACCACCGCTTTTATGTGACATATGAAAAAAACTATAATAAAAGCATGAAAGTGTTTATGCCTCTTTGGGTCAGAGAAAAACATAAAATGGCAATTCTTGGAAAATGAAACAACCTTATTTTATTTCTTATGAGAGTTTGTGTGAAATTACAGAACAATCGTTTAAATGTACATGCCAAAAAGGACGTGAGGCTTTTGGTGCAGAAAATTGCTTATTGGGTTTTTGAAGTAAGTAGTCACTTGCAGAGAGTGGAAGGAATATATGCTTTTACAAGTTTTTTTACTTCTCTTTCTATATATACAAACCTGCAGTCATTGCTGTCCTTCAGTCGAATGAGGACGTGAGTATTGGAACCGGATGAAGTGACCAAATCCGTGGCTCGAACTGTGAGTCGGTATGTCGTTTGACTTTCGAAGTCCAACGGAGAATTCACGTACAGGACGCCTACAATAATTATCAAAATCATTTATTTATTAGAACTTGAAAGCACAGAAAAGTATATCAAGCTAATAGCAATTAGAAATGCGTTACATGTTACATGTATTACTACTACGCTCAGTTTTATAGGCTAAAATTTACTAGGAAGCACTAGATGTTATACTTACTATACTACCCAAAATAATTGCTCCTAATTAAAAATGACTACTCGATACAGCTTAGTAAATTAAGGAAAATACAATTATCCGCATTGAACAAAAAATTATGTGAGATTCTATACCAGCAAGAGACTATATACAACTACGATATATCCGCTACGTGTTCTACTTTCACAAAGATATTTCACAATACACCAGAAACTTACAAATACGATTCAGTCCCACATCTATTGCATGTTTTAATAGAGACGATGTCCACAATGTAGCAGTTGATGATGTTGATATAGAAAGTTGGAATTTAGCAAGAAGTTGAAAGATCGCCAGCAAAGAGAGATGCAGAGTAAAATGAAAGCATAAGAAAAATGCATGTTGCAAACATACACGACACGATATTCAAGTAGATTTTTGTTTAACTGAAATTTAACGTAGAATCTTTTAACTTGACTAATGCTAAATTAATCGAGTTTTAATTACTTTTACTAAACCAGTACATTTGTTAATTACATATATATATTAATCGGAGAAGGAAATATAGTATTTCAATTAACAAATAGTTTACGGTTTAAGATAATTTGTTTGAGAAAAGGAAGGGAATAAGGTTTACGGTGTGGAACGTATTGTTTATGTTTTACTTTACGAGAAAGGTAGCAAATGTAGAAGTAACTTTTTTGTCATAGTTTGATAGATATCAACCATCAAAGTTGTCAATAAAACTAATGCACAAGTTTTCCAAATCATTCCGCTGACGCATTTTGGTGAACAATGAAGAAACAAAAAGTAACAACAGCAAAAGTATAAGAAGTCTTATCTTTGGGCAAACATCACGCAACAACATGAGCCTCTATGATATTTGTGTTGTTCCAGTGAAAATGATGATCCTTATCCCATATCAAGACGAGGCGGAGAGACATGAAATGAGGTGTCAAGTTACATGCTTTTACTACTCATTATATCTAGCTGATACTGATGTACCACTTTCCAAGTTCCTACCGACTGTTGACTGTTTCCGTTTCATTGACAATCTGTTTGAGAGAAGCAGCCGGGCGCAAAGTGGAAGTAAAAGGAGAAAGACGATGGGAAAAGGTGTCGGTGTCTCAGATACTGATACTTTTGCTAAGAGAGACCACCAACCGACCAGCTATAGGTAGAGGCCAGGAACGAGATATGTACGCAAAGAACATCAGCAGTAATTGCTTGTTTTTCTTGCCGATGGTGATGCAATCCCCTAAGAAATTTATACCTTTTGTTTCACTTGCCTTGGTCCCATGTTTCGTTGTGTAATGTAATGTATAGTATCTAACAACACATTGCGACACGCACACATCTAATGATTACTCTTCCGGCTCCGTGAGGATGCCTACTCTCCTGTGTATTGACATTATGACACGCTCTCCGACACAAGTTGGAAACGCCTTTTCATTTTTATGCCGATACTCTTCCTTGATAAGATGATGATGGAGATAGTTGGTGATAGCCTTAATAATAGAATGTATACACATAAAAGTGAGACTTGTGTTTTCCGTTTCCACGTGTAAGCAATGTTTCTGCTATCTTTGATGCTCAAAAAAATTTCCGTAGTGTGTTTATCTCTGCTCTCAACCTGCCATTTCCCTTGAAAGATACGCGAATATTTTCACTTTCTGACTAGGGAACAACATAGAAATGGAGAACGTCCAAAGTTTTTTCCCTTTCACTGAAAGTTTCTAAAAAAAGTATGAGCTGGAGAAAGGGCGAGTGATGATATGTTCATAATGAAATGAATACACCTGCAGCCTGCAGTGTTCTCGCTATGTTGTCATTCAAGGAAACAAGCAAGCGAGGTTTATGTGAAAGTATAAAGTGAAGTATGATAATAAAATAAAAGAAAGCATATTATCAAATCAAGAGATCCAAACTAGACCCTTATCTACCCTACCAAGTTTTCCTTTGTTCAAACATCGGAAATAATGCACTGAAAGTGAAAGCATTGCACTTTAAGCAAATAGAATGCATTTTTCAATCGTTCTTTTGAATAGTCATCAGTCATCCCATTATTTCTTTATGCATTTTCCTTGTTTCTTATAAACTTTTCGACTTTTCATTAATTTAATTTTGTTTCAGTCATTTGGTTTTAGTGTACTTTTTGTCTTTCTTTGAAGCTATAGCTATATAGCTATTCGTACCAACACAAAATAAGTTATAAAGGTTAATGTCAGAAGAATGATGTGTTAATCAGTGCATGAATGAATTTAATACATTGGGGCATATGGCATGACTGACGGAACGAAAAGTGAAAGTTGTGAAGTTCATATTGAATTTCAGTATTGAAACCTTAGCCTTCAGAGACGTTTCAATGATGTACATATACGGAACCATGCTTAAAGTTTTCGATGATTTAATTATTACATTAATCTACTATAATTACATTATCCGATGGAAATTGCTTGAGATACAATGATGTTATATATCTAGAAAACTCTTATATCGTGGTTTATAAGTAAGGTGCTTTCTTGTATGCAAAAATTCAATCCATGTAATTTAATTGCAATTGAAAACTTAGCTTTCTTCAACAAATCCTAAACCAGTTTAAGATTCAATTTTACACACAATTCTTCTAACGTAAAAGAGCTACATTAAAATAGGTAAATAGTAAAGGGTAGATAGGGCCATGATAATAATATGCATATATTTTGTATAACTTCATTTCATTGCAAAATCTGAACTCAAGACGATATCTTATCACTTCACCATCGAATTGAAGTATCGATTTATACGTTCCTGCAAATAGGATTACGCATATACGTATATTCAATGATCGCAATAATGATGAAGATAAAGATGTAAGATAAATGGCTTTTACGTTCCTTACACCGAAATACATTGAAGAAGAGATTCACTACTTCAGAGCTTTCATCCTCTCCCTTGGCTTAGCATTCTGAACCCACTGTAAGCAAACCAAGAGGCAGTTGGAAAGCCATCTAAATCAGGTAGATCATTACATGTACATACATATACATCTCGCCAAAGTCGTACATGATAACAACTGGAGCCCAAAGAGATTTTCACTTCCTTCCGTCTAATAATAAATCCCGATTTTTCAGGTACACACACACTCCTTGTTTTTCTCGGATCCAGATACACAAAAAGTTTCAATAGTTAACGAGGTGGCAAGTCATGCAGAGCACAACCACCACACACACACACAAAACTACACTGCACTCCTTGATAATGCTTAGCTCAGCTCAACTCTGCTGCGTACTAATAGCAGAGAGAGGAACAATGTATATTCTATTCCACGTACATTATATTATTTTACCGACTTTCTTTGGCTTTGCTCCCATTCTTCATCATTTTAACAAGCTCCTTGTTTTTTATACTTCTTGTTGTATATATATGTAACCAACTCGTTGAGGTTGAGATTCGACTCTTCCTCAGAGAGAGAGAATGCAATAACTAAGCAGTTCTTTCATTTTCCACACCGTTCCAAACTTAGTGGATTCGGAATAATAAGGAGATGAATGAGAAAAAAGGGAAAAGAATAGATAAAAAAGATGGGAAAAGAAACAAAAAAAATAAGACAGTGAAAGTAGGATTTATGGCTCACCTGTCTGGTAGTCAATTCCAAACTCATCAAGCTCGTTCCCTCCCTCGATCGAGTACAAAATGGGATTTTTCGCATGAGCTACTAGTGCTAGTGCAGTAGAGCCTACGGCTGCATCTTCAGGTATCCATGTTTCATACCATTGCTGCTCAAATACAGGTTGCTCTGAACTCACGACTTTTACCAGAACGGTGGTCTCTGTTGTACACGTTGGCAAACCTGGATTCACGAAATGAATGCGAAATTATAGTAAAACTTGGAATAAAATGGGATTCAGCATGAATACACATAATATACATTTTTAGAGTTATACAACTTCGTAAAATATAATAATATAAAACCTATAAATAAATATGACAGAATTAAGACTTTCATTCATATTTTTTTCGAGGAACTGGAAAGGAAATGAATGTTTTTTTAAAAAGGCGGAAAAGTAGCGGAATAAAATCTCACGTGAAATTGAAATGATACGACAAATTAACAAAGTTGAGTTTTTCCTTAAAAGATTTCTACAAGTGAAAGTAAATATGAACCTGTTCCTCAACTGACAATAGACATTTAGGTCATGAAAGCAGCTTTATTAAGAAGTAAAGTACAAAAACAGCACGGCACAATTTCTTATAAAAACATTTTCATATGCTTAATGTTTGGTGCAATTTTTTCACTCGTTCTTTCTTACACCAACTCATATCATTAACGAACAATTTTCCCCTTATTCTATAATTTTATCCTTCCTTCCTAAATCAGCATCTGCGTCTAGTGAATGCATGCATATGTGGATTTAACTGTATAAGAGGCAAGATGACATGTAACTACATGCACTTTCTCCACTACATTTGACTACTATGTTTTCTAAGTTAACAACCATCTTGTTAGCGCTCCTACATGTATATATACGCAACGCATGCCTTTTCCATGCTCACTTCACTCAAATTAAGGAGACGAAGCAAGCAAGAAAAGGCCTAAAAAGTTATAAATCATTCAACCATGCCATAATGCATTATCATGGTTCTTTGAACTTGCATATAATTACATTATACACTATTTACTAGACATATATACGACGGAGGAAGAGTCCTCTGCTAGTGTTTATACGCCTACTTACATGTACTACTCCTTGTCACATTACATGCAAAACTCATAATATCTAACATTTTTATCAGACAGGTAAAAAGAAAGGGGGGAAAATGGCATGTAACATGACATAAAACGAGTAAGAAAACGGGACGACTTGACACCATTTCTTGGCAAAGCTGCTACTAACATTGTGTATTATACACGTGGCCATATGGTAGTTTAAAAGAATGGTAGGAAAAATCAAACATGAAAAAGTGTGGACGTTGACACTTTACGCTTTTGACACTGATGTTGGTGGATGTGCTTTTGGAGTTGTGCGTTAGTGCATGTTCTTTTCCTTTCCGATTTCTACTCGGCCGATTTCTCCCGTCCATAATAATATTGAGGGAATAAAAGCACAGTATATATAGCATACAGGAGTCACCTAAACTGTCAAATGCCAATCACTGATAAAAACTAACAACAATACAATTCACACATCATTGTAAAGGTCGGTCGCTGACCAGGCCAGAGAAAGTACAAAAAAGGTCCAGTTTTTGCTTTGTGTTTGGCTTGGATATTGGGCATTAAAATAATTTATAGTTGTATACAAAACTACAAGAGAGAGTGAATTTGCCAAGAAAACTAGTATATAATGGTAGTGAATAACTTACCTCCATCATACGCTTTGATAGTAATCTCATGATGGCCAACGCCATCCGGTCTCCGTCTGAGTCGTATGACGCCAGAGTGCCGATCCAAATCATAAATATCGCCGTGAGGACTACGCACCAGCTCGTAACGTATCATTGCGTTCTCGCCCTCATCCGCATCATATGCTTTAATCTGGATGGAAAACAAAAAAATAACGGCACGCATCAACCATTATGTTACGAAACTTCATCAAGATAAGAAGCTAAAGTGAATTATCATTCATATTTTTACACACACGACCAACCAGACAAAAAATAATATCTTGAGAAAGACAAAGTGTAGTGGATATATAGTAGCAAACATAAAAGTGTAATGTCGATAACTTTGTACAAAGCATGTATTTGTGAGCATGTTACCACATTTCTTGGCAACACTCCTCCCATTTTTCATTCACCCAACTGAGTATTTGCTCACAAACCTTTTTATATACATATTCCCCCAAAGAATTTGTAAGAATCGTAAATTCTTCTATGTATACAAGTATTTTACAAATTTTCATCTATGTACGCACTCACTACACATTTTGATCCACTTTCCCCTTCTCGTTAAATAACCCATAGGAAAACGAGTGAGCCAAGCTGACTTGATTTTCTCCTCAATACTGAATACTTTCTTTTTTTAGGCAAGTATCAAAAAAACTGATACGCAACTTATGCTCATAGTACAACAATTTATTGGGCTATGAAACTGTCTCTCAGATGCTTTTTCTTGTTCCTTTTTCCTCAGTTTAAGGTAGATAGTACACAGCTTATCTGGCATTTCCATTAGCATCACTTTGTACTATAGTTAATGTAGTTAGAGAAGAGTCACGACAAATCTAGGTCACTAAGCAAGACTCATATACATTCATTTTGATAGATGGCTATTATTGCTTATAAGGGTAAGACGAAAGATCATCAAAATCTTGATAAACTATCGTTACTAATAAAACAAAGCATATTGTATGTACAAAAACAGGACTGTACGAGTATGTAAGCTTAAAGGCTTGGAATACCTTATGCATTTTTCTTTTTTCAGTTTACTCTTTGCTCCATCTATATTCATTCATTCATCGACCTTCCTTTTTAACACTACTCCTGGCAATGAAAGTTGATACTCTGAACGACGCATTTACTCCTTCTTCTTTTGCTTATATCATTATTC
>JAANSM010004521.1:0-11231 GCA_036850725.1 Orchesella villosa
ACAATTATTTTCCTTTGCTTATACACAAGATACGAAAATGTGTATATAGTATATATACATATTATGCAATTTGTATAGTAAAGGTTAGGTCGCTTGAATTGAATATTATCATGATGAATGAGTGTGTATATAGAGTATAATCTATCTGTCTATATCTTACATTTGAAATTGAGTATCCAATGCAAATGCTTTTTTCTCACTTGTTCACTTAAAACTCTGACTTTCACAACAAGATCAATGATGCAAAATCCAACCATTTCAACATTTCCAACCCTATAGAACCGTTTCATCGTTCCATTCCCTTCATTTCATGTACATTGACATTATTCATATAAACTTAAACACTCTCACAGGTATTCTATAGCTAATTAGCTAAGTTTAAAGGTATTCTAGTATACAATAATTATACATCCACAATTGACAATCTCAACTCTCATTTAAGTATATTATTTCAATCAAAGTAGATGTGCATTCTCTCCTTCTCTCTCTCTCAAAATAAACTTGCTTCTTTTTATCTTTCAAATTGTAATTATTATTCATAAAATGAGATTGTTAGCTCCATTATATATCATCAGTTTAAAAAAGGAGAAAAGCATAAATATACTATATATATCCCTATATAGTTTATACACTTTTACAGATAATATGAACATACACGTATATAGATGTTTATATTATATATTTATACATATATATTTTATATATAAACATATACATAATAATTACGTATTTCCAACCCTTTTTTGTAAGTGCGTCAAACTATTTTTTTTACAAATGACAATAAATGAAACTGCTTTAAAATTACGTTTTTTTAAAGGACAAGGAACAAGAACAAGTAGATAAGATAAAATAGATGATGAATTATGAATATGGATCAGACACATATCACACAAAGAACACACACGTAGTAAGTACTTAAGTACAAATATTTTACATATGTATAATGAAACACACATCATAAAAGATACTGTAAAACTGTACAAGATAGTGTATATACAGAGAATACAAACGGAATACTCTTTGGTTTCAATTATATTGATGATGATTTTTTAGCCCCCAACTAACATTCTTTCATTTTCAGCGAAAGAAGATCGTGAGAGCAACGTGAGCCTTGAGGTTATATAGTGTTTAAAGAAATGATGAGGATTTATGGAAAGTCTTACCCTATAAAATCTTAATTCTATAGTAAATATGTGTACAAATCAACATTTTAGGTTATAAATGTGTTATGTTGTAGGTGATTATTGTTTAGCGGACGAGTTTCTTTTGCTTTGGTACAATCAACATTGGCATATTGATATAATATGGTATATAGTTGACAAGAATACAGAAGGATATATAGAATACAGGAAATCATAATGAAAAATGAATAACAGAGAAAGTAAGGACGTTGGCGTTGCTTTAAAATATGCAAGAAGATGAAAGAAAAACCGAGTGAAAATGAAAAAAAGAAGTTTTTATAACCTAATTTTTTTCTTCTTCTCAAATGTCAAAAATCAGTTCGTGTCTGGCCAGCCAGAAGAAGCGGAAGAAGATGCGGAAGCAGTAGTGGTCGGGGTTGATGGGAGGGTGCATCCACTCGACATAACTGAAGATGAGGAAGCCTCACTTGACCACGGAACTCGAGGGCTCTTTGCTACCAAATCAAACCTAGATAACAAGAAGTGTTTTTTTCCAAATATTCCAATCTTCAAAATGATCACATCTCATCTCAGAATCAGAGCGAAAGCCAACCACAATGACATTGACCAACCACACCATTTTTATCATCAAAACATATCACTATAAACAAGAAACAAGAAACGGAGAATATATAACAAAAACCAAAAATTCTAAGCTAAACAACATCAACAATTAAAAACTAGCGTAAAAAGTTCTTTTTTTCAATTACCCATAATAATTTGGAGTTGTATTATTGTTGCTATTATTATAGCCCGACGGAATCGTCGCTGCCGCTGCCAGCGTCGCACTATTGAAGCAATTTAGTGCGGTACTTGCTGCCGCATTAGTTGCAGCTGCGGCTGCCCAATGTCCGGTCAAAAATCCGCTACTATTTCCTGTCCCCTTTTGCACAATCCCTGCCGTCGTTTTATTCCAATTGTTGTAGTTGTAAGGGTACACATCATCATAAGACATGTTGAAAGGGTTCTGCATTTGGTGATGAATCCCAGCCGCAGCTGCTGCATGGTGGTGATGAGCTGCCATACTAATTGTGCTTTTGAAATCGACTGAAGCCAAGTTAGCTGCTGCGGCAGCGGCTGCAGCAGCGTTCATCGCGTTGCGCTCCCGTTTCCTCCATTTGGCACGGCGATTCTTGAACCAAACCTGAAAAAGAGGAAGAGGAAGGGTAAATTATAAGTTATAATGAAAATGAATGGGTATTTGGGGCGATTTGAGAATCTCGGTGTTTCGGGTTTCTCTCCAGAAGAATTAAGGATTTTTGGGGTGCATTGAGACAAAAGGAAAAAGGGTTGATGAAACCCATTTTCAGGCTAATTAGCCACCATAGAAGAAGCTAATTCAAGTGGAAAGTCTCTGGAGACTCGACCAGCTTGTTTGTTAGCTTGTTCTTTCCCCTATTAAACCGATCTCTCAAAGGACAGCTTTCAAAGGGAATGGCTAAGTTGATGACAAAATGAGGAAAATAATTTATTTTTTTCTGTTGCAATTCCCAAAGGATAACGTTGTCGACTTACCCTCACTCTCGCCTCCGTCAGATTAGTCCACATCGCTATCTCCTCTCGAGTGCTCATGTCGGGGTAGCGATTCCTTGCAAATGTTGCTTCTAACTCTTGCAACTGTTGACTTGTAAAGTGGGTTCTTTGACGGCGCTGACGCTTCTTGTTTTTATTGTTCTTTTCATCAATCTCTTCGCCAGCGGAGAGGGCTGGCTCGTCCTTTAAATTGTTGCCGGTGGGGGGACCAGGACTACTACTTCCGGTGGGGGAAGGGGCAGAAGGGTTGGCTGTCGTTGGGATTAAGCTGTTGGCTAAATTGGAGAGGTGATGGTGATGATTTTGAGATGCAGAGGATGAGGATAAATGGTGGTGGACGGGGGAGGAGGGGAGGTGGCTGGGGTGGTGAGGATGGTGGGGACTGCTGCCGCTGCTGTTTGTTGAAGACACGAGCAAATTCAAGTTGTCTGGATAAAGCAATAAAAATGTACATAAAAATCATCTGTTTAAAATCGTTTTCTCAATGACTTTTGAATGAAAAAAATGGGTGCGTATTTACTATGCGTAAAAATGCAACATGCTTTACATTTTTTGTGCTCCCGAAGACACACATTTTGACCTTACTTACATAATATTAAGCTTTATAAATGGCTAATCCACCTGTTCATGGTTCCTCTCAAAACTCTCAACTTCCAACATCCAACATCCAACTTCTCCCCTAAAAATAGTTTCTTTTCGAAGTTCTTTTTCTTTTTTGACACGACGACAAATGAGAATGAGAGTTTGACTTTTCAAAGAAGCGAAACCGAACAAGATGTTCTGATGATATTTTGGATATGAATGCGAATGGAAGAAGTAGGAAAAGGATATAGATATATACTTAAAACACGCTATTGCTATGCTCACTTTACTCTCGCTCTGGATAATTTACATGTCAGAATGTCATGCTTTTTCTATTTGTTCTACTTGATAATCATCATGATCTACATTCTTAGACAATCCACGCATACTTACACACATTTTCACACTCCTTCTCCTTCTTCGACCTTTCATCTCCAATGAAAAATGATATGCTTATATATTATTATGGTTCACACCAAGAACATCATTTTGGGAGGAAGAAGCTGTTAATTTTCTTGTTGAAAATGTTAAAATGAGAAATTTTGTTAGGTAAATTGGGCATGAAAATGGAAAAGGGTATATTTTAGTAGCTAATTTTGTGAGAAGGGTGCTCATTCCACCAGCTCTAATGACTTTAGCACCTGTTTTTGTTTCTCTAGTTTCTTTTTAGTTGAAAAGGACAAAAATGTTCATCACACGCTTGCTTTTAAGGATCATTAAGCGGTGTGTGAAGTCCATAAATTATGTGACTTTGTCTCCCATTTTTTCTCACAACTACAAACTAACAACTGTCCCTAACTCATTCTCTGGATATTTAACTCCTCAAAGTGCCCTTGACTTTGACTCTCATGCTCAATCCACGTCATTTATTTCTTGTTCTCACTATTCTCCATTTACGCAAGTGCTTATTACATCGTGTTTGTTTCTTCTTTTTGAGCTGGGTATTTTACTCACCGAAAAAGGAATCATAATGATTGTGAGTTGTGAGGGTGGCCGTGGCCGCTCATGTTCCGCTCTAGTAGCCATGTAATATATATATAGTGGACACTTGACACGGTTACGTTATCAGAACATGTGTAGCCAAACCGATCTCAAAGTAAACAAAAATTATGTGTGGTTTCCTCTCCCTTTTGGTCATCCTCTCATTCTCAATCTCATTTTTCTTGGCTCACTTAACATCTTTCCCAGACACCCCCGAAAAAAAAAATGTCAAAAAAACGTATCGATTTTTTCCCTTGACCAAAAAGGAAATTATAAACTTGTTGCTTATGAATATTACCACTATGATATTCTCTTTGAGGATGACACAAGCTTGCAAACCCAATAATATTTGAGAACTCCCACGGAGAGCAAATATTTTATTAAAAACAGTTCCCTTTCTTCTTCCCTTACATTATTCCAAATCGGATGCATATGCTTTTTTGATGGGGAGAAGATGAGGATTGGTGTTAAAACTTAATGTTCCCTATAATCACTCCTTCATTCCATTCATTCAGTTTGACAGATATATTGACAATGCACACTGTTTGCATCACGGGAGGTGGTGGCAATCCCGTAAACGTTCGGCGTGTCATGTCATTTGAAAATAAAAATGCTTCTTTTAAATAAAAACAACAAGAGAGAGAAGGGAAAGCAAACCAAACGCAGCAGGAACAGTATAGGATAGTAGCATATAGATCCGAATGAATGAATCAAATGTAAATGTACATGATTGGTTTAAGGGATTAGTTTTTGGGAGCAGCAATGGAGATGGAGCACAATGACATTATAAGAATACCAACATTACATCCGACATCCGAATTGGATTGGAATGAAATGAGCATTGGTATATTGCTTATTGCAACAAACTTTTTGAGGAGATGAGATGAGATTCAAATGAGAAAATGGTTTGGGTTGGGAAACTATACGTGATCGNGAGATGAGATGAGATTCAAATGAGAAAATGGTTTGGGTTGGGAAACTATACGTGATCGTGACGTGATGTTTTAGAGAGAGGCAATAATATAATGGCAAGGAAAACGAAGGGATTAGGGAAGAGAGAAGGGGAGAAACGAGAGGAGAGAAAACCCTTCTTCCAACTTGCAACGTTCCAAAACTTCTAGCTTCAACTTGTCCTTCAAAAACTGCATCTCATTCTCATCTTTATACTTCTATTCTATTCTTCTAGATATAAACATGATCTTATTTGAGTTGCATGTAGAAAAAAGAGTAGGAAGGAAGCGAGGAGAAAAGCATGTATGTATCCCATTTACATTGATTCACAATTTCAGATCCATATTGCACATGCACCCAAAATGCTAACATAAAAATCCATCTCGTTTCCGCATTCCTTTTCAACTTCAGCTCTAAACATGGCCTGGCCGGAGAGGAATAAAATGAAGACATCATTTACACAGCCGTAGTATTGCATATCGATATCGATTTCCCATCAACCCTTTTAAAACCGCTATGCACTCACTATGCGTTGGAAAGGTGGAGAGTTGTGCCGGCCGAGATTTATTTTTGCAATGCGTTTTAGAATTTAGATTATTATTAGAATGAAATTTAACTGCTATTTATAAATTGCTTCTACAAAAGACAATGACAAATGTCTATGAATAGAATCAACCAGATTTTTTCAGTATTTTTCATCATTCTGCTCATCATTTTATCATTTCCAGACTGACTGGCTGACATTAAAAAACGAGCTGATGTTCTGATGTGTTTAAACAACTTCAGATTCAGATGAAAAAGGTTTTGCCGACAAAAAAAAATTGTGCCAAACATTTTCATCATCATCATAATGATTGTAATTGTGTGTTTTACCCCTTATCTTTTCGTGTTCAACATCAAACATGAAAATGAAAGTAGAAAAAAAAGTAGCAACTATTGCATAAAGCACACGGTGTGTGCTGGAGCTGGATGATAATGAAACGAATGTTGACAACTGGACGGCAACAACTGCGCGGCTTGAATGAAGAGCAATAAAAAAATCAGGTATGAAATGTGATAAGCGCACATGTTAACCTAAGTTAACACACACAAAGCATAGCATATATATATAAAGCTATATAGCGCTTTTTCTGGTCCTCTCTACTTTGGTGATCGATAACCATAACCGTTCATGGAAAAATTACATTCCTCTTATCAACCCGAGTCCCAACAATTGACAATAAAAAGTCGGTAGATAGAGAAAAAGGGTGTTCAAAAGAAGCTTATCTTGCTTCAACCTCTTATCAATCATATATGTGTAGAATTGGCTGACGGCAACACACTTCCATGAAGAAGAAGTCGAAGAGTCGAGCACAGATTCTTTGCGCAGAGGTGGTTTTGGCTTTGGCTTTTGGTGTAGTTTGTAGTAGCCGAAACAAAAAGTGTTGAGGTCAACTCTATATTTGCTCTTCCTCCTTATCAATAACCCACCACTTCGTTCGTACCGTCACCGTCCACGATGAGGATGTTTAATGTGTGAAATTAGTAATAAAACATGTTAAACATGTGTAAAACATAAAATTACAACTGTATGTCTCTCTCTCTCCCTTTCTGTCACCTTATCTGGCTCAAGCTTGATTTTTCTCGTCGGCTTTTTTTTCCGCTCTCAAAGACTCTTTTGCTCAAACAACCAAAGTGATTGTGATTATGGATGACACTAATCCATCTTGTTTTACAACGTTACAACATGCATTCTTATGTCGTGTCATATGTCATCTGGAACATAACTGGAAATTAAATCACAAATCAGCAAAAATTTGTGTGCCTATAAAGTTATCATCATCGCGGTCGATACCTACCTACCTAAAAAGCATATGAAAAATCTGAGCCTGAAACGGAAAATATGAGAGAGAGAGAGTGCCTGTCAAGTCAATATTTGCGCATGTTAAAAATGTTATAATAAACAAGTTTGATTTTGATTATTATTTGACAATGTTTTTATGTATGTTTATATGTACTTATAAAATGAGCATGAAATTAAGCGGCTACTGGAGAATGGATTAAAGAGAAGTTGGAGAAGAAAAAAATTGAGTTTTAAAGGTGATCCATTTAAATCGCAATTAGGGGAGATGAAGTCAAGTGTGAAGTGGGATGAAATAATTATAATGGTTATGATTTTGCATGTGAATATGATGAATTTTGATGGATTAAGCTTAACTAAAAAATGCTTAGATAAAAAGATACAAATGCTTTTGCAATTATCCTGATTGGTTTTGGGATTAAAGAAGAAAATGACATAAAAAATGAATTTTTTCGACTTACCACGCGCACTACTCCCAAAAAAGTGATGACTCGCCGTATTATGGTGATGCCCTTGATGAGGAGGATGAAGAGGTGAGGTTGCTATCAGTCCCTTTGTACTATTGTTATTGCTACCACTTCCCCCACTATTATAACTCGAGGAGGAGCCTTTACTACTATTATTGTTGTTATTAGTAATCGTATTGTTATTATTATTCGAGGAGGACAGGGACTCTTGAGGGGATTGCTGTTGAGAGGAAGAAGAAAGGGAGGAAGATGAGGTTCCTCCCGTCAATAAATTAAAACCTGGATGATAATTCCCCACATCTCCTCGCGACGCAGCCGCGGCTTGCATCGCATGGTGAATATTACCCACCAACAAGTCAGTCGCAGAGGAAGGGTGATGATGGATAGCAGAGGCGATGATAGAATGAGGATGAAACTGTTGGTGATGAGGGATGATGGGAGTGATGATGGTGATGATGTTGGAGGAGAAGTTTGGAGGTATCATAGTAATTTGTTGAGGAGGATGGGTTACTTTGGTCGAGAGCAACACTTCCTAAATGATTTTGGGTTGAGGAAGAACCACCGCCACCACCTCCACCACCGCCACCTCCACCACCTGAGGTGGAACCAGAGTGTTGGAGGGCATGAGGTTGGTGGTGATGCTGATGATGGAGTTGAGATTGGGAGTGGATGCTCTGAAGAATTAATAAAAAATGCAACTAGTTTTTTATGATGTAAAAAAACCTTCGCTTCCGCTAAAACAATATACTTCATATTTTTTTAAACCAATTCTTTTTTTCTCACCTGTTGTTGCAGCTGCTGAAGAACGTCAACAGAAGTGCTATGGAGGAGATCCAACGGATTACTACTCCCATTCACACCACTACCCCCACCCCCACTTTCACTTGGAGCAGTAGCACCCCCTCCTCCACTCCCACTTCCACCTGAGGAGCTTCCACCACCTCCACTCGAGTTATTTCCTCCTCCTGAAGAACCTGGATTTATTTGGTCCATCATTACTCTTCTCTCTTCTATTTTTTTCAATTGCAATTCAACTTTAGTTCACAATCACAAAAATGCACGAGAGAAGCAACCTCTATATATATCTATATACTTCTTATATAAACCCACTAGCAAACTAATATTTTACTTTATCTCTCGAATCTCGATAAAAGCCTTAAAATCTCTGTAAGACAGGGATAATCACATTTTCATGCATTGTTATATCCTCTTCCCGAGCCTTGTCCTTGTCCTCACACACACTCTCATAAATTCTTCGTCATATACATTCACCCACTTTAACAAGTGTCCTGTTCTTCTTCTTCTCCCATCAAATCACATCACATCTTGGATCATCATGTAAAAAAGAAGAAGATATATATATAAAGCTTCCAACTTCAACTTCCTTTTTTTATTATGTATTCCAATTTTTATATATATAAGGTTAAGCTGTATGAAAGCTATTCAGAGGAGACAGGACACTTTGTCGGCTTGGTTTTGGCTTTGGCTCTCAACTCTACGTCTTGTAAAAAATTAGCCTGTGGTTGAGGAATAATAATAATCTGTTTTTTCACTGGATTTTAGGATTTCAGGATTTGGCTGGAAAAATATTTCCTACTAGAAATATATATCGTATCTTTTTTTATATAAGTATATCTATCTCTCTACAGTCTCCGTCCTTTACTTCTTATGATGACTTTTCTCTTCTTCTGATGATGACGATGAAGATATAGGTTTTTTCTTCTTCAGCTTATGGAAACGCAAAACCACAGACGAGAGAAAAGGGCAGCAAGCGCACGGGAACAAGATATATCTAAAAAGTATCTTTATGGTATGGCATCACCATCATCATCATCTTAGTTTTAGTGTGTATGGCTATGCACTCCATATATATACTAAGTCGAGTATATATATCTCCTTCCTTTTTCAAAGGATTTACTCAACTATCACTAGGTTTAGCAGAGCCCCTGGTATTAAAGGTCTAAAAAAGGTTTAGCCAGAGGATTTCCACCCGAAACCCTGAAAACTGAGCACACTACACAGGAAATATAACACCGAAAACCCGCTCACCACTTGAGAAGAGATGTAGCCGATGATGTTGATGCTGAGGAGGAGGAGGATGAGTCTTGAGGTTCTCTCGAGCACCTGACGCAGGCTCCCGAACGGTGAAGCAAGTGGAGAAGAAGATAATATTGAAAATGCGTAGCTCAAAAGTTGAGTTGATGTCGCAGATGATGAAGATGGGAAAAGCTTCCGCTTCTTCTCATGGAAAAAGGAAGAAGGTGCTTTTTTAGGAGCTTGCTTGATTTGATGCTGGACTATCGTAGGAGGATGTGTGTGTAGTCAGTGTGTCGTAGTAGCACCTCGTTTTTTCGCAATGCAATCGTCCCTAGGATCACTGGGTAAGCCGTAAGGATTTTGTTTAAAAAGCTACTGCTCACCCTAGCACACTTGCTACTTATGTGGAGTCGCACAAGGAGCAACCTTAAATGTAATCCAGAGTAGGCTCAGACGTCGATTTAACCTAAACCTAAAAGTTCTATTCATCATTCTTTTTCTCTCTCTCTCTCTCTTCCTTTCGTCTGTCCCAAGTTCCACACAGCCTTTAGCTTTAGCTTTGCCTTCACATTCACATTACGACAATACACTCTCTGGCTTGGAGAGTTTGAGGAGAAAAGTCTACTCTAGCTTTGGCTTCGCTTCGTTTTCCTCTTCTTTAGTATCATATCATCATACACCATCCAACATCCAACAAACTAACATCATCCATCCAACAACCACCAACACCAACCCAAACTATATAATTATATACTTGTATCTATATAGAGGATGAAAATTGACGACGTGATATGATGCTCGCTCTTCTCTCTTCTTATATAGCCCATCATCCTAAAAACCATGTGTAACTCTTTTTATATACTGAGTTTTCCTACTGGTTCTTCTTCTCGTGCTATATGGTTGAGTTGAGTGTGTGTTTGTATATGTGAGGTGATCCAGAACTGAGAGAGAGAGCGAAAAAAATATGTTGTATCATTTCATTTCATGATGATCATCATCAGAAGCAGAAGTAGAGAGAGAGCGAGTCAGCATCATCATATTCAAATATACTTTTTATATAAAAGAAGAACAAGAGCATCGAACAGGAGAGTATATCTGGATGGATGTTAGGAAGTTGGGAGTCCAGGCAAAAAGAGAGAGAGAGCTTTGCTTTTATTGGCTTGGCCCCTTCCAACCCGACTCGTTAGGGTATTGGATGGGAGGTTTAGGAGAGCACGCCTTCGTCGCACTTCATCTCAGCCAATACTAGATGAGCCGGAGAGGAAAGTATATAAGAATGGGAAAGTGAGAGAGAGAGGGGCAACCGGATATACATATAAGAAAAGTAGTGATGATGATGATCATCATGATCATCATGATCATCATCATCAGCTCCCGTCTTCTTCTTCTTTGCTAAAGCTACTCCCTGAGAAAGAAGAAGAGAAGAAGACAGAGGGAGAGAGAAGGAACATTTATTATTATTACAGTTTACAGAAGAAAAAGACGGGGAAAATGCAGTTGGAGTTTGAGAATCTTCCGTGTTTTTCAGAGAGCTCTATACTCTAGGCACATGGTAGAGGCATGGCATCATGGCATCGCATACTTGATTGACTTTACTCTTTTTTACTCCATCCATCCACAACGAAATTCTCTAGAAGAATATAAAATATATATCCCTTT
>JAANSM010004522.1:0-11228 GCA_036850725.1 Orchesella villosa
AAGCGAAAATTTCAGCAGGGGTTCGGGTACTTGTCTTCGGACTCCAGCAGCTTCATCATCATCATCAACATCTAGATGAAGCTTCTTCCACGTAGTTTTTTTTGCAGAAAAACTCTATATATATGCTTCTGCATATGACAGAAATTACATTAGGAGAACCAAGAGATGGTTCACTTCACTGCAGACTGCAGAGAATAGGTTTTTGGTGAGAAAAATGTGCACAAGTTCAATTTTCTTGGAATAACTTGAAAAGATGAGAGAAGAATTTTTACCCAAATAAGTATTAGGTATAATGAAGGCTAAAAGTAAAAAAAAAACTTTTTAGAAGAAATAGAGAAGGAAAAAGTTTTGCATTTCTGCTCCCATTCTCGACAAGAAAATCCATTTTGCACTAAATCATAAAAAGTCCATTTTGGCTGAAAAAGAAGAAGGAAATAAGAAAAAGAATGAGATGGGATGATATTGTGCTGTATCGTATAATATTCAAATCTTCATGGGTGAGTGGAGATTTTCCTAGTTTGCATTATGTTTGTAATATAATACTCAACGAAAAACTAAATCAAGAAAAGTTATATCTCTTTTAAATAAGAGAAATGAGATGGCCTTTAGAAGAAATGGAATACGAGGTTATATTAAGTCTAAGTCTCCTGTTGCCATTATATATTTATTTACTAATGTGATAAATATCTTACTGCATTGCGAACATTGCGTTTATGGCTTCCCTTGGGTATTACCTTATGTTTTTACATATATTTGTGACGCTTGAAATGCGTACACATAAAAAGCTAATGAGTGAAAACTAAAAAAGCATCACCCTATTTTAAGGCTCAGGTGGGTCTAGCTAAGTCCAATAAATGAAACAAATTCAAGGTGAATTTGAGTAGTGAAAATATATGATTAAGTTAAACGCCGTCTAGCATTACCTACGTAGTATTAAAATCTTACGGAATCGCAGGATATTTTCTTATTACGTCAAGTAGTACAAGTTTAAATTAGAAGACGGCATATGTAACAATAATTATAATAGCTACTAAAAGTAGTTAAATTTTGCAATTTTGAGATGTAAATGATCACACTTCAAACTAGGAAAAAATCGTTGTACTTTTGCATAAATTATCATTGAAGAATATGTTGCACGTTTTTAAAGTTTTAGATTGATATTTTAAGTATATAATCTCAAGTAGGTTTAGTGTACAATGGAAGGGTATATAATTAAGAGTAAGTTAAGCAATACTGGTGTTTATCATGTAATTCTTAAAACTCATAAAATTTATAAAATAATTCATAAAAGAAGCTAAACACTGTGACTCTACACTTTTACTTCTGCCACTGAATCAAAAATCGTTTAGCCACAAACCATCATAAATTGCCGCATTGCTCATTTGATTGGAAAGGAAAGATAAGATAAGACAAACCCGATAAGCAGAGCAGCTGCTACGTCTCTGAATCTGAATCAAAATCCCATTTACTAGATGACATAAAAAAAATCTATAACATACAAGCATACCTAATACCTATTCACATTAGCCGTTCAGTGTAACCTGCAAACAAACTTAATGTACTGAATAATTTATGTTTTAATGCCATGAACTTTCTTCCCTTTAAACTCCTTTTAACTAAACCTACACTGCGCACATAATAGGTACGTATAAAAACTGTATACTCCTTCCCAGTTTGCCAAACTTATCCTTCCTTTCACGGGAAATAACGTTATGAAAATTTTGTTCAATAAACTTTTTGTTAGATGTGACTTTTACTTGCTTTTTGCTTATCCTCAACACCAGCCCAAAACTCTTTTCCCAATTCTAACTCCAACTCAACTCAAACTAGCACAAAAAAATTGGGAGAAAGTTATACATATCCTGTTGTGATAAAAAGAAATGTATATTTTTTGTATGAATATACAGCATGCAAATCATTTTCATGTGAAAAAAACTCGTATCGTATAACACTTTTCCTTTCCTTTTCCGCTTGCTTATTTAGTTGTCGCCAACATCTGCCTTCAGTTTTTCCCTTTTATCAACATCAACTCAACCTTTCTCCCTCTCTGTCAAAAGAAAAACGAGTCACTGCTCGTTTATGCCTCATTACTTTCTTCAGGACAGGGGAAGCGGAAGAGTTACACAATTTTTGAATTTACCGTCATCACCAGCAGCTTCAAAACTTACAATGAAAATAAAATAAAACCTACAGCCAAAAACTTCATTTTGAGTGCCAAAATTTTGGATTAAAATCACACAACTAAACTTCCATATTTAGAGGGTACCTGCCTCTCCTACTCCTCCCCTCCTGAAAGGAAATGTCACACTATCTGTCCATTCCTTTTAATCACGAGGAGTTAAACAAAAGAGTGAAAGTTGGTTGGATGTCATTCATTTTTACAGTTTTCATTACAATTCCCAATTACAATTGTGGAGAAAGGGAAAATATTGAAAGTGCTTTGGGCAACATGCCTCTCTCTCTGCCTTTATGTCACTCCTGTAATTGGATAGGGAAAGTACTGATAGTAGCACCACCATTTCCATACATTTTACACTTCAATTAACAAAATCAAAGACATTTTCCAAAATGGAATGGACAGGTTTTGTTGGGTGTGAGTATAATAAATTGAAATTTTCATGGAAAGGAACAAGGAAAGGTTCGTGTGTGACTGTCATTTATTAGGGGATAATGTGGAACTAAAAGTTTATGTATAATAGATACACATACATATTTTGCTTGAGGACTCTACTGATGAAGCCTTTTTTTCAAAATGATGATGCTACAATAATGACAACTTTGGGACAGGGAGACATTCCGAAAACTGACGTGTCTTGTCGGAATATCGGATATTAAACGTAGCAACTAGACACACCAATATCACACCTCAACTCACGTTTTTGCTTGAGTTAAAAGTCGGTTGCGTTATTACTGGCAGCATTAAATAGTTAGTTTGAACGTAGGTACTTTACAATCCTGTCGCAAGTTTATGTTACGGTACATGGATCTTCGTTTGCAGTTTGTGTAAATGCCTCAGGGGCATTTTAATGTCTGTGGCATGGTATCTACTACGGTTGTTTAGGTAGTAAGTATAGAGCACAGCAATTGGCTTCCCTTGACGTGACTTTAGAAAGAGGATGAGTAAGAGAGAGAGAGAGAGAGAGAAAGTGTCTGTGTACTTACTCTTTACACATTCACTCACGTTCGTCCCAATTTCTGGGAAGAGGTAGAATAGTAGAAGGTAGAAGTTAGTCGGAGTCGGAACGAGCTGCTCTATTTATCTTTCATTTTGATGGAGAGAAGCGCAAGCGGTCCACAGAATAAAATATAACTTGAGCATTACATATCCCTTTTACTTTCTATATCTTCTTCTGTCTGGTTTGGTTTGGTTTGGTCCTGAGCAAAATGCCAACAATATCTCTCTCTCTCTCTCTTTCTCTCTCTCTCACAGAGAAAGGAGAGAGACTTGTTCTCTGCGGCTAGTTACTTTCAGTTCCGATTTCGTTCCCCATGACTGATTTCCTGTTGCAGTTGACTGAAACATTACATCCATAATATCCTACGAGGAAAATACACCTTTGCCAACCACCAGTCTATGTATATTACCTTTTAGTTTACCTCACTAGAAACCACACCACCACCTAAATATACTGCCATACACGATGGATATAAGGACATACCGCAGTTTTCTTTCTCTCTTCTCTCCTCTGCAGCCAATTGTTATGCTCTCTCACTCTTACTCACTTTCCCTTGAGTGAATTCTTTTTCCTGAGAGAAAAACTAGGCACTACCAAAACGCAGGGAATAGATATCACCGTCAGCTTACCAACAAAACCAAACGTACACAAAAAAATTGTGCTTTGCTTCATGCGTTGCGTTAGGAGTTATTTTCCCTACAAAAAATTGATAACACAATACCATAATGGCGCTGTAGTCTAACAAATAGAAAGTAAGTAACATTTTACTTTGTATTTTGTTACATACAACAAAAAATCTGGATGTAGTGACGCTTACTAAAGTTGTATTGCTTATTTTCTAAACATCAAGACAAGATTCTTTTCCTTTTCTTGGTAAAAATAACATTTTTCCTTTTCCCCATTATGTTTTCGTTTTTTTGTTGGTGATGTTGGGCCAGGTGCAATTGATGTGAACTTTTATTACTTCGTGATGGCTACGCTATGAGGATAAGTACAGAGAGAGACAGCCACATTCAACATTTCTTTTAGGAGAAAATGGTTTGCCATTGCTATCACATCAGAGGGCAAGCGGATGGAAGACATTTTGCGCAGTAAAAAATATCTAAGTACTTTATTTTTTTGGTCCTTTCTTGCTCTCTATCTTCAGTATTGCCGCTATACCAATACCAATACCACCACTCATCATTATCATTAGTGGAGAAAAGGAATGGGAATCGATTGGATGCTTTTGAAGATATGTACTTTTGGATTTTTTCTGATACTTAATGCTGAGACTGCCCAACAACCTGCTACCACATTTCTCTTCATTTTTATTGACCATGAATGAAGAGAGAGAGAGAGAGAGAGCGAGAGAGAGAGATGGAGAGAAAGTGAAGGTAACAAACCAAACCAATAATCCAGCTTGAAAGAAAATTTCTTTCTTTCTTTTGAAAAAACGGAGCTTATGCAATGCACCAAATGTAGCAATTGTAGTTGCCCATAAAGAAGCCGTTAGGAGAACATAATGCCACATAAAATTGTGAACGTTAAAAAAATTTGGTGGGTATGAGTATAAATATAAGCAGAGAAGCGAAATATTATTTATTTTACTTGCTTCGTTTCGACGTCGATATCTATTGGAAAATACTAAAGTAAAATACGAAACAGCAGTGCAGTGAAAGCTACATGAGTAAGGTTTGTACGTATTTTGTAGTAATATGGTTTTGATTTTTGATGTCTTTCGTGCATGTAACATGTAATGCAGAATAAATTCTCAGGAAAAAAAAACGTACAACAAACCATAACACAACAAAACAGACACAGCAGCAAAAGATTTATTGACGAAAGATAAAAATCTGGAGACTATATAGATGTGGATAAAGCAGTCCTTTTTTGAGCTCCTATTTGAGTTGAGTAAAAGTCAAGGCATTACCATTGGCCTTTGATATTTCTCTGATGTTTTTGTATGTTCCTGTTTTGTCACAGCAAAATGGAAAGCTTTACGCATTATATTACTTATATATTACTTGAAAACAAATGCCACCACTGCCACACACACCACATGATTCCATTTCGCCTTCTCTTCTCCTTTTTGAAAAGGCACATAAAGTTGGTGAAATGATGGAAAATTATGACATTAGCCTCCCTAATGCATAACAATTTGTTTGCTGTCTATTGCTCAATCCTTACTGGCATCATATCATCATCATCATGAACATAAACAAGAACAACAAGAATCCAGAAAGTTCCTAACAAAATACAAAGCCAAAACCAAGCTCCAAGCTGCTTACTCTTTTGGCTTTGGCTTGGGTCTTGCTTGTGAAGAAGGGAGAAAGCAAGAGTTTATATTGATGTGAGTAAAATACAAGCTCTTTTGTCTTGCTTTCGTTTCTAATCTTCAAGGGGAACGGGAGGAGGTTCACCGTTTGTAAAACAACTAGGGAGAAAGTGCTCTAGGGGAAGAAAATGGATGATGTGTGATTTCACATGTTACATAACTAATGTAATTCCTAAACATCTCCTACGCTCAACTTCACATCTACTTCTTTAACGGCTCAACCCAAAATCCTTTCCCCATCTTGATTGAGAGGAGAAGGAGAGAAAAAAGCAACATGACAGAGGAAGCTTTCGTGTCTGCTCCTCATTTTCTCAACATTTTCAAATTGTACTGTCTATTTTACTACTCAAATGCTGATTGTTAGTAATAAATGTGACGCATAATGCATAATGGACTCCAATTTTGTACCATTTTCTATTCCATTCCAAATTTTATTCATCCAGAAAAACCAACAAAGTGCAAAGACTTGTTGGCAAGATGAGATGAGATGAAATGAGAAGAAGAGGTTGCAAAATAACCCTCTCTCTTCTCTTTTCCTCTCACTCTTGTTTCCTTCCTACAGTGAAAAGGAGAACAAGAGGAAATTAAGCTGAATACAAACAGAAGTGTTTGAATTATCATCATCATCATCATAATCTGCAGCAGTAGCATTAAACATTGCATCATGTTATGCGGTCTCCCTGCCGCATGCCGTCTAAGTTTAGCGACTCATCTTCATCATCATCATCATGATTATGATGAATATCAGATGTACTTATCTGTGCAGCTCTAGCTTTTGTTTGTATTTGAGCTTTAGCTTTGAATAAAGAAGAGGGAGGTGGAATTTTACTCGATTTGTGTTGAGTTTTGAGTTGAAGTTGAAAACTTGTTTTGCTTGTCATTTGAGGAGGAGGAGGGCTGGTAGAACGTTCGCTTAAGCATAGTATCATCAAGAGCGGAAGTATTTTGAGTGAGTGAGTGAATTAGGAAACACCAAAGTGGTTTCGAGAGGAGAGAAGATGAGAAGTGCATTATGGTTTTCATTCCATCGTTTTGTAATTTAGACAAAACAAATAGAAACTGAGATTCCTTATTCGTTCATTTCTCTACTAAATAGTTTAAAATCAACTTTGGCATGGAGTTAAAGAATCTGATAATGTACATGTTTTGACGAATTTTACATTTGCGCACGAATCACACGAAGTTTCAAATCTATGTTTATGATAATTAATACTATTGCAACAAAATTATTTGCAGCCTTAAGACTTTACAATTATTATTCAATCCACAAAATTATGGTTTTCACCTACTACCCATTTAAAATGACAAAGGAAAACTCCAAAATTGGAACCAATACAATTTTGTGACAAGGTAATTATGGTTTCAAAGCTTGTAATGTAATTGTAGGGGTTTCAGCAAAGCCAGACGTAAAAGCAAACACACAAATAAATGGATTGGTTTGGATTTTAGATTGGCTATGATATTATCGTGCACTCTCTCTTGTTTGCCATTCCGGATGAATATGAAATGAGCTTTGTGTAGTTTGTAGCTTGTAGTAAGTATTATGTACTCACATTGGATAGGAATGGATTGGAGTAAGTAAAAGGAAAGGGAAATGGTTGCGGTTCTGATGGTGATAGAAATAGAAGCAATTATTTATTCATTTCGCAAAGTCATGCTTTAATAGCTCTCCCCATTTACATTGAAGCTTGCAAAGCCATTATACCTCATTCCAACTTTGAACAATATTGCTGGAGCTAAGTAATAAGCACGAATGACGAAGCATTTAGTATGCATACTGAGAAGTAAACTGTGCTTGCTGTGGTGCTTTCCTGATTGACGCTTTAATTTATCTTGTGGAATAAATCAAACAAATAAAGCAGGAGTATATATAGACCGACAGACCGATATGAGGGAAATAAAGATTAGCGCTGCTATTTAATTCAGTTGGGTGATTTGATGATATGAAATTGAATGCTGGTTACTGGTTGTTTACGAGGTTGGCGCATTGTTTTAAATGTTGTAAGGGGAATGGGTGTACATAAATTTAGAAAATAAAATTAGTTGCAATTTTGTTGCAGTAATACGCCAACAAAAAATAGTATGCGTTTTTCCAAATTATGAAAGGACGTAGGTAGGATTCTTTAGAGTGTCTAGGGTTTGCGAGTTAACAAGTATTGGAGTCAAATGTAATACGCATTATGTATGTAATATTTTTCACCCCATTCCTCGAATTTCCAAATCATTTGATTTCCCTCCAAACACCTAACATTACATTCGTCATAATCTCCTCATCATCTTCCCCATTCTCCCTTAACGACTCATCAATTCAATTGAATTGGGAACATTAATCATGCCAAAACTACAATTGTGATCAAACCCTCGATAAATCTTTAGAACATTATCGAATTTACAGTTAGTCGGCAGTCCACTCTTTTGGAAAGGTCTTGTAAAAGGAACCATACATTTTATTTTTTGGGAAAAAGTAGCAGGAGGACTTGTGCCGTTTCTCAACAAATGGCTCCAATTATTCATCCTCCTTTCCTTTTCTTTATCACCAAGTAGTCGACAGTCTACAGTCTAAACCCATCGAAAAATATAAAAATGACATGTGTATATACTTTATATATACACATATATATTCTTCCCATAAAAAGCACCCACAATTCAACCCACGCAACCCTACAAAAATATCAATAAGACCCAAGAACCCTATACCAATTCTCAATTCTATATTTTCTCTTCGTTTTTTTTTCTCTAAAAACCGTCCAAAATGTCGAAAGCTTCCTTTCCATAAAGACATGTGTGGCATCAGCTGAAAAAAAGCAGACAATAGAATGTTGGAGCCCTTTGTCCCCTCTTGGGTGAAAGATGGTTGGGATAAAGCACACAAAATTTGGACATGGCATGCATTGCATGCCATCCTTCTCCTTCCCTCTTTTCACAAGCACTCTTTTGCCAAAAAATTGTAAAGTGGAGGCACTATAGCTGTTCTCACTTCTCTTCTACATTCTCTACGCTTTGCCATCACCACCACTTATTCGTGTTATCACACATTCACGTCCAAAACGGCTGTCCATCTGAAAACTGAAGTTGGTTGAACTCCTATTATATTTTGCCATTGTGTTTGATGCTCAATGTTCTGGAGAAGAAAGTCTAGTTTAAGCTACGCTCTGTCTCGCTTTCCTCTACGGCTAAGCTGACAAGCACAAACGAGCGGCAGAAAAAATAGTGGATTCATTTCCTCATGAATGATAGATGGACATCGATTATCACCATCAACTGTTAGGTTACATAGAATACGAGAGGAACATCACATCATGTTGACATGACATGACATTGCTGAGGAATTCTTATATTGGATGCATATATTCTATGGAATTAGAGAACAAAGTAGGGACATTAGGAGTAATATTACTTCTTGTGAATATAACAAGTGGAAATATAAGCGGAGAAGGGAGAAGATGGAAAGAAAGAAAGTAGATTGAAATGAGGCGGCGAGTGTGTGAGCGACAGAAGAGTGTGCTTGTGTATATGCACTTTGTTGACTATTTCCTTAGGGTTGGATTTTTCTAATTTTGATAGTATTTTGGAATTGGAACCTCTTCACGTTTGACAACGCATGCTTTTTATGTGTGCAAATCAATATAAACATTATGTCGCTTATCCAAACCGAAGTCCGAGTAATTTAAATTAAATAAAAATACTTAACCTAAGAAAACTTCATTGTCATTATGTTATGTATTAACAAGACACCAATTGTTATTTGTTTAATGTGTGAATTAAGTATGTAATATGTTAGATTGAATCCACGGATCTTGTAGTAGTGTACGGAAAAATGTATATACGATGTCCTGTATAAACGTTGACCATATAATAACAATACAACAATGTATTTAGTCATTTACAAAGCAAACCAGCCAAACCTAACCAAAGTGATTATATAATCTAGCATAATAATTATTAAGTTTATATATAGAGTTTAATGAAAGAAAACAATAATACAACAATGTATTTAGTCATTTACAAAGCAAACCAGCCAAACCTAACCAAAGTGATTATATAATCTAGCATAATAATTATTAAGTTTATATATAGAGTTTAATGAAAGAATTGCATTCTCAGAATGCTCTGGTTTGGTAAACACGTACTTTTATTGAGAAAAACCAGTAATCGTTTATATCCTTTTGTAGGGGAGCAATAGATGAGAGAGAGAGAGAGGGTAAAATTAAATCATGTTGTGAGACCAAATACAACCATCAACCATAATGTAATACCATTGTAATACACCAAACCATATCATAACTCCCACAATACGACGGAGCACAACATGAGAACGGGACAATGCACAAAGACAAAATAGATGGTTTTTAGGGAGGATGTGGATGTAGACTTGAATATTGTGGATGGTTTATGCTCTTCTTCCTCTCTCCTCTTAATGAGGAGTTATTGATGTGAGAAGAGAGTGAGAGAGCGAGAGCAGGACAAAATCATAATAGACTTGCCTACAACATAAACAACATCATCATCAAATGGCAGTTTCCAATGAGAAATTTCTAGCCAAATCGATCTCTCTCCCAAAAATGTTTGTTGTTGTTCATTATGGACAAGCAGCCTATTGTCAATCGTACATTTGTACAGGAAGGAAGTACGGGCAGATGAGCTCACTTTAATGCCATTTCTATATGGTCGATTGAATAATGTCTCTAGTCTCTGCTCATTTTATTTCCCATTGTCACATCGTTCTTGTATATCCCGTCAACTTTTAAGAGTAAAGTTTTCCATCCTGCTTCTATTTGTTTTTATCCTATTTCTCTGTCTCGTCTTTCCAACTGGAGACTGTAGCATTGAATTCAGAACATGCCAAATTGAGCTACAAAATAAAAAAATTTATGCCCAGGAAAATTGTAAATGGAATGCAAGCATTACATTACAGATTCATTCTTCGTTATAACTTTGCACTTTCATTCTAATAAATTCCCCTGCAAAAAGGAGCAAACCAAATGAATTTGTTTTGGAAAATGTGTCGTCCGGTCGATAATTGATGTTCTGTTTTACTCTGCCAGAAACAAGGAAAGGAATTTTGCCATACATTTTCCTCCCTTTTCCTTTCCACTTTGGTATTTTATAGGGCAAAATATGTATGTAAAACAGGTTTAAAAGTGTGAAATCTAATAGTAATATGCATAAAAAGTCCTTGGCTGACATTCACCAATTCACTAGTCAGTGCTGAGTCGAACATACGTACATTTTTTGTTTGTGATAGGAAAATTGTTATTATCCTCTGCATAATGCACACATAACTATTATTATTACGCAAAGTTGGTTGGGGTCGGGAGAGAAAAGAGAGAACTGCTCAGGAGTTGAGTTGAGTTAGTCGAATTTTAGCACTGTGTGCTGCGGATCCTCGTGAATGGGTTCCCATTAAAGGCATATTAGCACTGCCTCCATTTTCCATCGGCATTGGGAATAGGGAAAGGCTAGGAAAGTAGAGAGAGAAAAGCATAAGTTTTTAGTATCGTACTTAATACACAATGGTTATGCTCCTGCATTTTCCATTACAAACTCAAGACTCAACTCAATCCTTTAGTTTTGCGAAGAGAGAGAGAGCTGGAAAACATGAACATGAATGTGAATGTTGCTAAACTAAAAGTAAAAGGAGGAATGGAATTCTCTAGGCTTTGGAATAATGCAAGCAATACTGATGATGCGAGGAGGAATGAGAAATGAACATGAACACGAGGACAAAGCTGGAG
>JAANSM010004523.1:0-11226 GCA_036850725.1 Orchesella villosa
ACAAGACAATTTAAAAATTGATTGAAGTTCCAAGAAAAAAGAGCCTCTACCAAAGAGCTTTTAGCATATCAAAGCGAAAGCTCAGTCTCGACTGTGTATATTTTAATCAAGACTCGAGACTATATCTATATAAGTATGTATGAGAACACGAGTTGGTGAGCGGCCATGACATTGAGTTTCACTTTCACCGAATTTCCTCTCGCCCCTTTCCCTCAATACCCAGTGCAAGTGCCGGTTTACTTTTATACGTAGACTATATATGTGTACATTTGCTGGGTTTGTCGGTGGATCGATATCAACCAAGTAGGAAAAGAAGTCAAGTTCAAGTTCAAGCTTGAATGTCGATGTGGATGTCGAAGCAAGGGTATAGTCGATTCGATATAGCCTATAGGGAAAATGTATCCTGTATTATACATATAAAAGAAAAAGCTTTAATGGAATGCGTTGCATGCTCTTCTAGCACCGTTTCTACTTCCCAAACCAAACCAAGTCGACTCTTTCGTACATTACATTCGATTTGATTCGAGGTGCACATAGCACGCAGTACGCACACACACAGAACTCCCTCAAACTCTCGTCTAGACAGGAGAGACATGCAAGAAAAAGAGTAAGTGTAACTAGCAGCTTCATATAAGCTCACTGCAATGCTAAAGCGAAAGCCAACAGCCCCAACCCAACATTTTCTGGTGTAGGAGTATCGAGTAGAAGGCTTACGCAATGCATGCAATGCGAGTGGTTTGGTTTCGTCTACGCATAAACATTCCGTGAATAGACGTGGCTTTAAGCGAAAGCTACATCGAGTTGCTGGTATTTGGTATTGTAAAAGAATGTATGTAAATATATCTTTAATGCATAGACATGGGATTGGGCTTGGATTCTTGGATACAAAAAACTATTGCGTTGCAGTTGCAGAATAATATGATGATGGTTTGTAGTTTGTAGCTATATAGCTGTGCTCACGCTCACGCACATCTACATTGCGCCGGATATCCAGTTTTTAACTTTGTTGCGTGTGTCCTTTTGACATTGCAGAGAAGTAGTGGCGTTTCCCCAATCCGAGTGCGTACGTACACAGAGAACCTTCGAGAAGGAAAAGACGAAGAAGGATTACAATTTACAATGAGGTGGAGTTCCTTTCTTAGCTGTTGTATACGCACTGAAGTGAACACTAAATTGGCAGAGTACGACTACACGCCGCTTTTTATACTGCGGCAAAAAGTGTCTCGTCATCCATTTCATTTTCTCATTCCGAATTCCAACTCCTCCACTTCACCACGTAATATGCGTCCTGCTGAAATAATTTGATAGTTTTTTAGATCATCATGTATATTATTCATATGCCAGGGGCAAGGAAGGCGCAGTAAATTGCAATAGAACCAACTGGGTAGAATAATCGATACTCTTTTCATTTTCAAATTTTCAATGTCAGAAGCAGTCCGTGGCCACTCCATTTTCCCTGTCCATCTTAATCTTAACTTAAATCGGCTGTCCACAAAATTCATGTTATTAATGCGAATTCAATGTCAACGTCAAATTCCCTCAAAGAAACCCAAACCACGCCATATGCCATAGGCATGCCGGTTATACCTTATCGCTTCCTCTTCCTCCTCCATTCTAATTTCAATTTCAAGTTCACCATATGCAAAACGGAGAATGAGAAAAGGAGCAGCGAAAATGTACACGGTACACACATTTTATGCGTTTTTTGCAGTGTCTTCTTGACTTTGACTTTTAACTAAAAAAAAGTTTGCTTTTGAATGTGACCCTTGTGGAGTGTGTGGCTCCCAAACCACTCATTATGTCATATCAAGAAAAATTCGCTTCCAGGAAGTTGTTTATGAAGCAGAAGGCGTGTATTATGTTGATGTTGTGTGTGTGCAAAGGGGAAGAGAGAGGGGAAACAGCAGAGCAGCACCAGCTTTATAAGTAATAGCCAAGCCACTTTCATTTAAAAATGTAATGATCCCTTGCTTATCAAGCGGAGCCAGGAACCTCATCGTGTCATAACTAAACTCGCAAGTTGTAATAACTACGCAGTATTTTAGTCTTACTACTCACTAGCTTCTCCCTCTGCACTCCAGCAACTTTTTTCTATGAAGGAATGCATGTGTGGCAAATGCAGACACGCATAGTCCATCGAATTTGGGTTGGACTAGAAAAACTTTCCACATTAGCTATAATGAAACATGGGAATCAAGTGCGCATTTATGCATTTCATTATATTACACACACATTTTTCCAAGACCACATCGCATGAGCATATGTCGGTTTTTATGTTCAACATTCAATGTTTTCTTGGCTGCTTTGGCATTGACATTGAAATTTTTACATATGGTAAAAAAAATTCATGTGAATTTTTTAGTTCCTCTCTCTCTCATCAAAACAAACTATACCTTTTTTAGCTCTAGTTCTCCACTCTCTCCACCTCCTCTCCTCTTTTTCTGCGATAGGGAATAAAGGGAACAAAGCCATTAATTTTCCCATTTCAAAATCTGCGTACCAATTTTCTTCACTTTATAATATAACTCCTTCCAGCTTATAGCAAAGCAAAAAAAGCTGTAGTCAACTAGTCACGTCCACATCTCTAAAGTATGGTGCAATGCAATGGAATGATAAAGAGAGTGAAAAAAACATGCCGTCATATGAATGCCCTTCATTGTCTTTCCTCTTTCGTGTATAAAACGAGAAGAGAAGAGAGAGCCGCGGCGTGAGTCGTGAGTGTTGGATGCGTATTTTATGCGTAACTGCATAAATAGGCAAAAAGCCAGCAAACAGTTGAGTTGAATTGGATTAGGAAAGAAATTTTATGACTTTTCTGTTTGCTTCTTCTCCTCTTCTTCCTTCCTTTTTTCCTCTCTCTCTCTTTTTCCACATAAAATTGTTCAAGTTCAGGAGCATATACTCACACATGCTCACATATATAGGATGAGTATTTTAGTAGGAAAAACTGTCATAAAACGTGAGCTGTGAGCTTCAGCTTCCACTTTTCCATTGTATATAATTTACGACTGAAGCAGAGGCAGAATAAAGCTTATGTGTTTTTATATAGGATGAGTATTTTAGTAGGAAAAACTGTCATAAAACGTGAGCTGTGAGCTTCAGCTTCCACTTTTCCATTGTATATAATTTACGACTGAAGCAGAGGCAGAATAAAGCTCTTGTGTTTGTGTGTGTGTGAAACTCATTCATTTTGCTTCGAGCTTCGGGCTGCTTCCAATTCCAAACTTATTCTAATACAATATAACATAATGCTGTTGACTGTAGCAATAAAAAGTGTACCAGAAAAACTAGAAAAGAACAAAGGATATAAAATGGTTTCAGTAGCAGAAAGCAAAAGCAGCCACGCCAAAACCCTGTAAAGTAATGCAGTCAGCGTCAGCAGCCACGGAAGAACAGAGAAGTTGTTTATGTATGGAATTGTGAAAGAAAAAGGGTATTATTTCACCACACCAGTTACACGCGGAAAGAAATCTAAACAAATGAGATCCTAGCAAGAAAATATATACACGAGTAAATGTACATGTGACAACTGACAATTTATTTATAAAAAATGAAAGATGAAGAAATTACACGTCATAAATTTTTTTATCCCTTTTTGACTATTAAAATTTTTAAATATAACGTCATACCACAAGTCCAACGTCAAAGTAATAATCATAATAGTAGAAACATAATGTTGAATGTGAGTAAAAAATCTATTATTGGTTAAAAATTGAGACGCAAAAAGATTTACAAACGTAAATGGTTTGAATTGAAAACTGTAAGAAAAGAAGAGATGGGGAAATGCTTACAATTAAAAGGGGAAAGGTTGCCTGCACCTTCGTTTTCATTGCCTCATTTTTATTTTCTGTTTGATTGCGCAACAAACTTATTTTTATTAAGGAAATAGCAATTTTCTGTCATTCTCATAAAAATTAGAGATAAATTATTGACAATATTTTTAGGCCGAAGTATAATATATTTTTTAATAAATATTCATCATTCGTGAATATTTGACAAACTTTCTCTAGAAGAGTTTTTTCTGAGGCACTTTTTTCAAATCCGCTATCCAATTTCCGTTCCCATTTCCCCTACATCCTACACATTTTACCTGGATGATAGAAACTTCAAAGGAGCAAAGGAAGTCAATATATATTTTTGATGTTATTTTGCCAAATAAATATATAATCAATTTGAGTTGAACGAACGTTCACTCGAATATTTCCTTCATTTTGACAATTTGACTTTCCTTCAAATTTAATATAAACGGTATGAAAATAGGCCAATTAAAATGTCAAAAAGCAAAAAGATAAGAGGAAATTGGTTCTTATATTTGACACAACGTAAATAGCGTAATATAATGATTTCTATAGAAAACTAAGTTTGGAATCAGAGGAAAGGAAACAACTAATTTAATTTGAAAATTTCCAAAGCAAGCAAACTTCTCGTTTGTAGTTAAACTTTCACCGAAAAAGTGAGCAAATATTATAAGGAAATGCGAAATACGGGAAAAGGAATAAGCTTTAGCTTTTGTCGAAAGAGAGTTCTTCCTGTTGATAATAATCATCGCCAATTATAAGCTTGTTTACCTTCAAAATACTTGTGTACCAACAAGGCCTTCGTTCGAAACGGGAATGGGATTTGAAATCATTATATTTTATATGGTATCTGTTTACTCCAAATCCTACTTTCACTTGCGCCTACGCATCTTCATAATTATCAGCGTTTTCCCATGAAATCTGAGAGCTGAAGCTTATGTGACAAAAACTGATACAAAAGACCAAAAGTCTCTCTGACTTCCAGCAACATCAACTTTTTTTGTAATAAACCAAAAAACCAAACCACAACCGCAAAATGAAAAATATTTGCAGTTGATTTTGATTATGAATGAGAAGAAACCAGTATAAATCCCCCTTCATTCCGCCTCAATTTCTAGATTAAAAGAGGAAAATTATAGGGGCTTTGGAGTTTCTCATGTGGCGTGGAAAAATTCTCTATAAATCCAATATGAACTTGAAGAAACGAAGAATCTTTCAGTTCTAAATGAAATGTCTTTGTTATTCATCAGCCAATGACTTTGGAGTTTCTCATGTGGCGTGGAAAAATTCTCTATAAATCCAATATGAACTTGAAGAAACGAAGAATCTTTCAGTTCTAAATGAAATGTCTTTGTTATTCATCAGTCAATGTATCTTCCTTACTCTTCTCGCCATAGTAAAAATGTCTATAATCTACAATTATTCGTAGCGGCTTCTCTCCCTGGTCTGGTCTTTCAAAACAATAAAGCGTTTGTCCTCTGAGTGTCCTCTACTCTTATTGCCATTCCCAGCTCATTTAAACATTGCTCCTTCTCCATTATTTAAACATGGATGGAAGAAGAAATGAGTACGACTACATTAAGCATTCCTTAGAGCTCCTCCGGTATTCACTCCAAAGTCTAAAACTTCCTTTGTCTTCATTCTACATTCTACACAAATGAATAGGAATGAGCAACGTCGCTCGTCCAAATCCAAGTCGAAGTCGAGTGTGTGGTGTGGTTTGGTGTTTTGCAGTTTAAGCAGTAATGAAAATAACAAATCAATAAAGAAATTTTGTGTACCGGCACCAAGCACCAGCAACAGCAACTCCTGCTGCTATATAGAGGGATATATAGATATAGGAGATAGAAAATAAAACTAAATTGCGAATTGTCTTTCTTCTTATCTCCACTTTTACTATAGTTCCCCACCGCTGGGAGCTATTTCAGATGAGAATGACATGAACAGGTAAACATGCACGTGATACATAAAATGCACATCTTTTTTCATTTGCCTCAAGGGCTTCTTCTAATATAGCAAATAGCAGCCAAAGCCAAGCTAAAGCCACGTAACACTCTCGGAGGATGGAATTTAAATACATTCTCATGATCTTCTCTCATCCTCCGTCTCCGTCAAAATAAAAATGCCTATTGTTATTTTATTACAAGAAGAAGATGATACGTGTCATTTTCCTTTCTTTTCTTAAAGTTGAATGTGACTTTGGCTTAAATAGTCGTTTACTTCAATTGATTTTGAGCTGACGAGAATGAAATTATTATGAAAATGATGGCAACTACAAAATATTTATACGAGCGCACCTTAAAAGACTCGATTACTTTATATATTATATGGACGTGATCTAATGTGAAATCCATACGTTACGATTACGATACGATTATTACCAACTATTAAGCCACTCCTCAACTTGACATTCTGCATGGACAGGGGGACATATATTATACATTTTAAACGACAAAACGAGCAAGAATAAACGTTTATCAATAGAATTGAGATCATTTTCAAGTTTTAAAATTTTAAAATGTGATGTCATTATGTCATTCTTTGAGTTGGTTGTTGGTATAGATTCTTAGGATTTCCATTCTTGTTATATAATAGTATTCCTTTACAAATATTACAGATGGCTTCAAGCTTCAACATTAATCGAAATGGAGTTTTTTCCTCAGCAACTCCCAGCCACAAGCCACAACCACCCACTTTTACTTTCCGCTCTTGTGACCTGAATGAACTGGTATGATACTTAAATCTTATTGTTATTACGCCAACCCAAATCAAATTCAAGCCAAGCCACAACCACCCACTTTTACTTTCCGCTCTTGTGACCTGAATGAACTGGTATGATACTTAAATCTTATTGTTATTACGCCAACCCAAATCAAATTCTAGAGTTCTAGAGTTCCATAGGCACTATATTGAATTTCATTAGGATTCAAAGGCAGTATATAAGCATAATGAGAATAAATTATAGTAAATTGCTTCTTCAAATCATCAATATCAATAAACCTGGAAGGTAGAGAAGGGAATATTGGCAATAAAATTGACTAAAATGAGATTCCATTCAGGTGTATGGTGTATTTTTTGTAACTGGCAATGCCAACTGCATCTGCAGATGCACTAATTGGCTCATTTATTACGAATTATGGCTATTCTTTCATGCGAGCAGCTCATAATGAAAAAGACGCAAACAATTTTTTCTCATCTTTTGCGCCTTCCTCCAAAATATGAGGAAAAATGCTTCAAAAACAAGATTCAAAGGTAAAACCTTTACATTCAACGTTTGCAAAAAGGAAAACAAATAAAATTGTAAATGTTTTTTCCTGTGCCCTCTTCAGAAAAAAATGTAAATGAGAAAATTTAAGCACGGCTGACTGCCAGATGTTCTATTGACGGAAAGAGATTTCGCATGGTCCATTTTCCTAACGATTGGGATGCGGAGCAACCCTAAAGTTGATGATACGATGTATTCCTTCAGCTTTCAAAAGATATTGACGAGATGCGACGAGAAAATATATTGTAAAAGCAAGTCCCTATATAATTTCAGCCCGAATTTGAGGTATTTAATAAACATTTTAAGCTACATGTTTACAATTTCACAACAACATCAACATTTATTTGCATTCCTTCCTCCTTTTTGTGAAGCGACAAGCAAAACAAAACTACTTGTTTCCTAATCCTCTCTCTCTCTTCCACTTAATGCCGCCTACTGCCTACAGGAAAAACACTTTTCATCTCAACTTCAACTCATCTCGTTTCTTCCGGAGGAACGAAGCTTTTCTTTCTTGGTTTCTTACCAATTCGATGGCTGATTGGCTTTTGCTACAAAAAAAACTACAACGTAAAAACGTATCATTCATGACACTTTAAAAAAACATGCCCAACAAGTTTTCAGTTTTTGCAATCATATTATTACCACACTTTTCCCTTCTTGTATAAATAAAGTGATAAATGGAATACGTTTCATAATGAGGAGGAGATGTGCTATGGTATTTTATGTGTAGGAAGGAAAATTGAGCGCTTCTCAACATCTCTCTCCAGCAATACCATCTTTTGCTAAACTAAAAGCTTCTTCTTATACACAAGAAGTTGTGTGGTTCTTGGTTCTTTTCTATTTTTCTAGGCAAAAGGCAGCCAAGTGAAACTTGTAACCTAATAAAAAGCATCGTATGTGGAACTTGTTTTGGAGGACGGAGGACAACTCAAGAAAACTCAAAGCTCATCGTTTTGTGTATGAAATTGAGTGTATGATGAGTATATATGACTATTTATCCTATAGTGGTAGTCACATTTTCAGCCCAGAAAACAAGCCAGAAGAGAAGAGGTGTAAAGGAAGACAAGTTTGTATACAAGGATAAAAAATGTGGATGACTTTGACACAGGTTTTAAAGGACATACAGCATAATAACGTATATGTATACAATCCGAAAGCCAATCCAAAGCCGAAGCTTAACCACACCGCCAAAAACCACGTAAAACGTATGCCAAAACTCTGGTTTCGTTTCAGTTGAAAACATCTACTGAAACCGGCTTTTTGGAACGGTGTGAGTTGGAGAAATTTTTTATATATAAGATTTTACTATCTATACTTTGCCTTCAATTTATGAACGACTTGAGCCACATCTACGTTCTTCGTAAATATAACAAATCTGCAAAAAATAAATATCAGCGTCTATTTCTCACATAAATCCGATGTATAAAGCTTTGAATTGGAGCTCTTGCCTTGTTACATAGCTCTTCTTTTAGTGGAGTAGAGTTCTCGTTCTCGCATCACGTTAAAAACAAGTTGCCGGCCGGCCGGTCTCAACTGAATATGCGCGTCCAATTCCAAACGCTGTATCCACAAAATACAACCTTGTTTACTAGTTTAACCTTATCATATGAACTATATAGATATAAGTATATACGCATCCAATCCAAATCATATGAATCACTTTTACGTCTACATTTTTTTGTATAGTTCTCTTGTAAATTTAAAGCCAACTCTGTGTGCGTTTACGTCTGCTGCTTTTGAATACAAAATATATAAGTAATGTTGAATGTATTAAATATTATATGGATTAATGCGAAATCACGGCATCTCCTTAACACAACTTAGCATAGCAATTAGCATAGATGGTATTCTCAGTATTATTCATCATAGTTGCTACATTCTATATAGCACATTACATTTTAACTATTTTTTTGGGCAATGCAACCATGATAATGATGAGATACGAGACGTTGGATGTCGTTCAGGATTGGATCACGAATCTGTATCGCATGGATTATGGATGTTGTAAAGGTGAGAGGCGTGAGGATGTGATGCGATGGTGAGAAAAACAACATAAAATCAAGAGGATATGCTAAATTTTATAATACTCTGATGAAATTGATTGACTGAGCTTGAACTCTCCATATATTTTCTATTGAATTTGAGAGCAGAACTTACGATTAGAACCTTTTATATGCAAATAGAAGCGGATATTATGACATGATTTTTCGTTTTTTTTGATGCCTCGATTCATCGATGCTTATTGCTTATGCATTGTGTACCGTATTTTTCCGTGGATTGCTATTAAATTATTCCAAATTTAAAAAAATTCCCTTCACCTTCCTGACTTCCCAGAACTTCCCTTCATGAAAGCGTGCGTGCGTGTCAGGATCATGACATCATGAGTGTTAGCTAAAGTAGAGCATTGCGTGGCTGCGTGTGCGTCCTAACCTGGATATTAGAGATATTTAATAGAAATTAACGTTTCAAATTCGAACACTCTTTCAAGTTAACTGGAGTGAGGACCAAGGCAGAGTGTGGGATAGTTTTTGAATGCTTATTGTTACGTAATCACACGGCTGCATATTCTTTTCCCCAAAATAGTTTACTCTAACGTTTCAGGATAGAAATGGAATATTAAATTTATGTGGTGGAGGATGTATGAATAGACCATAAACCCAAAATTTACATGCAAACTCATGTTTTTGGAAGGAGTAAACGCAAGTCGTGAAGGTGAGGATGGAGGTTACATGCATTTTAAATGGCAAAAATCTTTCTTTTTGATTCTCATACAGAATCATTAGCTGATCACAGGGGAATATATTATATCGAGGTTTGTTCTACTTCAAATTCGAGAGCTACTCTGCAAATTATATTTACTTTGAAAACTTTGATGAATATCATGCTGTTCCTTTGTTTAATTTATTGTGTGGTGAATATCAGAAGAAATAAATTTAATCCTGTTGCACCTTTTACATGTCAATCAAGATGCACGAAAACCTTTTTCGGATTCCTTGTCAGGAATGAAGCACTATTATCGGTTACAGTTTATGTCAAATTTTACCACTCATTTTTTAAAAATTTAATTTTAGTATACAATACATTGCGTTTCTACTGTTAAACAAAGTCAAAAGTTTGCTAAATGTTCGTTGTAAATATATATTGCCAAATAAACTTATTTCCCTCAATTGATTTCAAGAATGAAGAATGTCATGAGTTGAATGTTAATGTCATATCAATGTAGGAATTTCCTTAGCTAATTTTACGCTGCTGCCTTTTAGTCGTTCTTTCGATTTCTCATCGAAAAGTCTCGAGATAGCTGTAGCACCCCTCCCTATAAGGGATTTTCAAGGTTGGGTTAGTTTTTTAACTCTGGATTCAATGCGTAATGTATTTGCGACGATATAAGAAAAATTCTACTGTTAGTTTGGATGAGGTGGAACCTGCAATCAAAGGGAACGACAGTGAACAAAATTTTGTTGGAACATATGAGCTATTCTCAGTTTCAGACAAACATCCAATAAATCAAACTAGAAACAGAAATGTCGGAAATGATGTCATTGTTGTAATTCCAGCTCACCCTGTGAGAAATTTACCCTACACAATTAAAGTTCCCCAATTTCTTCAGAAGCATTTCGAATTTATGTACAATGCGGGTCTTCTTCCAAACAAGTACGTTGGAAATCCAATTTCTGGCATAGCGAGGATATTGAAGAAGGTAAATTATTGCAACTTTAAAATTCATTTTAGCATAAAGCCAAGGATCATCGATTAGTTGTCTGATTAATGGTAATAAAACTTCTTGCATCAAATCATATCCACCGTTAATTTTTATTCCTAATGAACTATTAATGGCAATTATAACCCACACTTGCGCAGCGGTTATGGTGCATCCAATAAAATTTAAACACAATTTTAATTACTGTAACGTCAATATATTCAGGATTTTATTCATCAGATTGTGGCATCCTGAACGATTACACTTAGATTTAGTTACTAACATTTGAGATCAGAAGGTAGACTACCAAAACGACTACTTAAATAGTTAACTGAATTTCAGTACAGAAACTTTGCTGGGTCCGTCAAAATGGAACTTTTCAAGTTATTTGCTGTACTGTTGGTCGCTTTGACTTACTGCTTCATGGTAATAACATTTTTGTACTCTCCTTCATTCATTATCGGTAC